>DWAN01001634.1:0-17213 GCA_018230445.1 Heliconius hewitsoni | reverse complement strand
GCGCGGGTTCAAGTCCCACTACGTTCAAATTTTTATACGTTTTCTAATTAAGTATCTATTCTTGTATTATCAATATAAATGTACCTTATCACACTTATAATATATTTTCTTTGGTTAGAATGCCCTTGCGCAGTGGAAACAGAACTGCTCCCTGGTCAGCCACCGACTGGATCCGAAGAGAATGCGACGGCTGCTAATAAGTATATACAAAAATATACCTAAACATTTATAATCAAATACATTTTTAAATATAACTTAAGCTCAGTGATAAGACACTGTTATCAATTTTCCGCGTAAATTTTTCACTCGAGGAAATAAATTATTTTCATTTATTTTTTTTTCTGGTAGAAAAAATTCTGCGATAAATTCAACCACTCAAGACACAACGATTGGAAAATTGGGAAAGAAGAGAATAGAGTTTATTAACAATAGATTCCTCTGGCAAAAAAGTTTTTTTTTTTACAGAGAACGTATAGCAAGCAACGGTATGGTGTTTCCATGGCGTGGCGCGAGATTACCGACTTTTTTAATACCGAAACACTACAGCCTGTGGTTGCATCCTAATCTGACTACTGGTGAATTAAGAGGTACATATTTTTTATTTACGTTCATCTAGTATAATTTTCTTTCTTATAATTAAAGGAATGAGACCTACATCTCTTTCAATTTGTTGGAAAAACATAGGTATATTTATGACATAATTTAATTTAAATGATAGTAAAATGACTGAAAAAATTGTGACCTTTAATAAAATTAAAAGAGGCTATAGTGAAATCATAAGTTAAATACAATTTTACAATTACAAAAAAAATCCACCCGATAAAAAATAAGTCCATAATAGCTCATTAGGATTTTTTTAAAATTATTCGTTAGTACGGCGTTGTGCTCCGCCACTATATTACATATATATTTCCAGGTGAAGTCTCAATAGATTTCAAAGTTGATCGAGATACCACATTTGTAGTATTGAACGTCCGCGACATGAATGTGACGGAACGAGCTTTGTTCAAAACCGGAGGGTCTTTAGGACCTAAAGTGGTGAAGTCCCTGGACTATCCCCCAGCTGACCAAACGTATATTGAGTTTAAGGTAAGTTACGTAAATTGGGTAAGTTTATAGAGGTTTAGTTAATTGGATAAAAGTAAAAAAACTAAATAATGATTAATATCCAGTGTGGCGCATGGGGCAAATATTTAATATTTATTTCTTCACTCTGACAAAAAAACTAACCAGGCAAAGGGCGACGTTGGCATCCTCCACTAGACGCCCTAAGAATACGGCGAAAAGTGTAGAACTGAAGAGTGGGAAGTGTCCGAATAAAGAAGTGTAACAACCTAAGTAACCTAGCTTCCTCTGCCAATGGAGGGTAGGATATGTATGTGTGTCCAACACATCTTAAAGGCCGGCAACGCACCTGTACCTCTGGGGTTGCACGGGGTCGTGGGCGGCGGTGATCACTTACCATCAGGTGACCCGCACGCTCGTTTGCCGTGTCTTTTCCATAAAAAAAAATGTGCTTCGTTAAGCTGAAAAAAAAATGTAGTGCATTTGTCTTTATGTTGTTATATTTTTGAATTCGATGTTAATGGTTGTGGGTTCAATTCCTACGCGGGGATTATATTTACATTTCGTTGCTTCGGTACCACAACTTGCGTCGTCGAGTTTCACCATTCAACAATTCGTTTTTTGAATTCGAGCCGAAACTGTTGGACGTTACTCTGTTTTACTTTAAAAATGTACAATTTGTAAATATAACTATTTTTTTTTAGGAAAAGCTCCGACGCAGATACAACTACACACTGAGTCTCAGATTTATAACGAAATTGGATCGTAGTGATAAACAACGAGGATTCTTCTTGATGGGCACACATAGACAGTAAATATTCCCTTTCTTAAGTTTTATTTATTAAAATCAGAAATAAAATTGTTATTTTAATATTAAATGGTAGGTTATATTTTTGAACGCATGGAGTGATGTTTTATCAATTTCTCTCTGCCTACTTCACAAAATGTATACGATGCATAAATAAATAAATATATATAAATATAAATAAATAAAAAATGGTTACTGTAGATTATTAGTAACGCTTTACATTATTTTATACCTATGTAACTAGTGAATAATTTAAAAATAATATTAATTTTCTAGTCGTTGCGCTGTATCAAGATTTTGGTTAACTCACGCTCGTTCAGCTTTCCCCTGTCTTGATGAACCACACTTAAGAGCAACATTTAAACTAACTATTGTTAGAGATCGGTATGTATCAATAAAATAAAAACAACAAAAAAAAATTAGAAATTTATATAATATTATGTAAATTATACATATATGGCGAGGCACTCCGTTGTCTTGCGTGTCGAATAGCAGAACTTAATACAAATAAGAACATTCCTCTCAAAATAACCCTGTACAAACATACTTTGTGGTACTTCGGGCAAGATACTATATATATATATATATATATATATTTATATTTGCTGTGTGTTATTCCATACTTAAGATAGAAGAATATTTATTAAGCAAGCGTATGAAAATTTGAACGTAGCGGGATTTGAACCCGCACCTCTTTGGTAACCGTCCAAGGTCCAACCATTCGTCTTTATAACATAACATTTGTAGTACATAACAATTTTATATACACCATATTTTCAAATTAGATTAAAAAACGATAGTTTATATATATGTATATACTTTCACTTTGTGTTTCAGGTTTCATGTTTCTTTGACTAACATGCCGATAGTAGCTACTGAAGAAGCTGGCTTCTACTTAGGACATAGACTGGTGAGTTTGGTTTTCGAGTTTCTTCTTGATAAATTTGAGAATAGCAGGATTTTAACATTTTCAACGCCATGGTTGTTTATTCGATTGTAACCCGAGATAGAGATTACATTACCAGTATTGTTACTTTCCCGTTTTAATAAAACATGTCGTTGAATCCCGCCACTTAAAGCCATGCATCGAATTGGAGAACGTAGTGACTTACCACTATGTTTTCTCTCCTAAAATTCATATTTTTTTATTTCCAGTTGCAAGATGAATTTGCAACTTCACCTCCCATGGCCCCACACATGATGGCACTCGCCGTATGTCGTCTACAACGTAGATCAGTGACTAGTGAAGTCACTGCCACAGCGCCACCAGCGTCGTTGGCCACTGAGTCACCAGACGTAGTGACTCCGCCACTGGAAGTGAGCTTGTATAGCGATAAACAAGTGATTTTAGATGAATCTGGGTAAGTTTTATGTTTTTTTGGTATAGTTTTAATCCCACACATACTAAGGGAAAATATTTAACGTAGAAGAACTCGAACCCATGCCTTTTGTTCAAACGCTTTGACCACTAAGCCATACGTTCTCATCAAGTTACGTCGACATACTTTTATACACGCGCGCTCACAATTTTATTTATATAACAAGCATACAAAAGATGCAGATTAAGTTATTTTACGTTCAAATTTTTATACGTTCTCTGAACATATTTTCCTATCTTTAAAGTAGTGTAAAACTTCATTGTAAAATTGTAAAAAGAATACTGTTTTTTGTTTATTAGATTTCGTTTAAGAATAAACACCATAGACAATCCTTTTGGTCTATATTAAACTTATAGCTAAACTTATAGCTAAAAAAATAAATAAACTTATAACACTTACAAATCATTAGTTATTGTAAGCATAATTAAATTATTATTATTATTTTTATTTCTAGGCCATTATTAGAGTGGGTGCAAAAAACTATCCAGCTTTTTGCATTCGAGTTGAACACTTCTTACCCGTTACCTAAATTTGGTAAGTTTACTTACCTTCTTATAGGTAAGTTACGTTAACTATGATTAATTTTTAAGCAAAATTCATTTTAAAAATTTTTACAAGCATTATTTTTGTGACATTGATGACAATAAAAACCAAGTGATGCTACTCGTTAGGACATTACGTAGTGTGTGACGGAACATAACGCCGCCTTATAAACAACAGACAGTGGAAATATCTATATTTTATTTTTCAAGTTTAGTAAGGATCCATGAAGAATACATAGGCGTATCTAGAGATATTATCTGAGGTGCGCCTGGACTTTAGCTTTGCATAAATATGGTCGTGTAAATGATCTTTTTAAATTTTAACGAGGCAAACTTTTTGTTAGTAAAATTTCTGGAGTGAACACAAGATTATTCTGGGGTGGGCACGGTCCACGCGGCTACCGCCTTCCTACGCCCATGCTTATATAACATCTATTGATTTATTGCCTTCGCGCTGTATCCTGCAACTAGCAGGGTAGGCAGAGGGAAACTAGTGATAAGATACTCCTATTAAGTCACTTCCTGTTTCCATTTGTTGCCGAATTCTGGAGGCATTGCGTGTTGAGTGGCGGAACTCAACGCCATAATTTCTATTTTAAGAATAATATAAAATCTATATTATTAATAAACATTTTACCTATGTGATAATTATAATTGCTACAGGTACAGTAATTTTGCAATGATGAAGTTAATGATTCTAAACTTTTAATTCAATCAATTAATTTATTTAGATTTGCCCAAAATTTTAAAACTTATGTTAATCATAAAAATATTATTTTAATGGTAAAATTGAATTTTCAGACATAGTAGTGGTGGAAGGAGGGTCTCAGTACTCAGAAGGATGGGGACTGATCACGCTGGCGCCCTCCATGCTGAGTGACACCAAAATTATTGCTAGACTTTTGGCACAACAGGTATTGTATTTTTACACTTTTTAAGGTTTTCCTCACGTATTAAATTAAGTTTGGAGTGGTGGAATTTAACGCCCCACTAAGTGTTTTTATTAGAATGAGAAAATGAAAGTAATATTCTATTCCCCTGACTGGAAATCGAACCCACAACCGTCTGGTATACAGTCAGGCGCTGTTCAACTGTACCGTCGCGTCTATTTATATAAATATTTATATATGTGCATATAAAATATTAAAATACTAGCAATAAACATATTTTTTCCTATCCAGTGGTTCGGAGGTCTAGTATCTCCTCGATGGTGGAGCTCCCAGTGGTTACTCGAAGCCCTAACTTCCGTGCTAGGGGAGAAGGCGCCCGCCATTAGCGGAGCGCCCGCGGAGCGACAACAGGACGCGCTGTTGTTGGATCATGTGCTACCTGCGTTGAGGTGAGTGGAGAAATATAGAATAAATGGAAAAAAATATAGGCACAAGTGTGCGATTGTAAACATGATGGGTTCGATTCCCACTCGGGGGAATGTAATAAATAATATTTTCATTTTCTAGCTTGTAACGGGCTAAAACACAACTTTAACTGCCACTCAACACTCAATGCCTTGAGAATTCAGCAGAAAGTGAGGAACAGAAAAGTCGCAACACTAGATTTCCAGTTTCTCTCTACATACCCTGCTATATATAGGATATTGTGTAAAGCTAAAAAAAATCGGTTCTCTATCTAGGATTAATTTTATTAATATTTGTTTTCCTCTTGTAGATTGGATTCAAGCTATTCAGTCCGAGCAGTCGCATCACCGAGATTGGAAAAAGCGGATATTGAATCTGCTACTGATGAACTTTCACTGCACAAGGTAATATTAAAAATAACGTAAATTTTTCTTTACTACTTTCAATATTGACATGTTTATGTATTTTGACAATTCAAAAGTGTTTACAATGGTCGAATAATATAATATAGAATAACTTTTATAATGTTTTGTTATTTTATAATATTCAGGGCGCAGCGATAGTAAGTATGGCGATAGAAGCTGCTGGGCAAGAGGCTGGTCGAGCTGCTCTTTCGCGTTTACTGAGAGATCATCACGCTGCTAGCGCTGATGCTAGGTGAGTTTTTTTAAACTAATTATATTTAATGTAAAAATATTTTAAAATTATACAGTATACATTTTAATTTTTGATAATATGAGAATAAAATCTAGTTTCAAGTAGAAGACGTTAAGAACTAAATATTATTCATAGCTAGGGTACCAATACTTACAAATAATCTTATTTTGTAGAAGTATATGATTATAGTATTGAGGTCAGTCGGTTCGACCCCCACATAATAAATGAAATATTTATTTAGATTTATATTGTAACTTTTTCGCTGTGCCGCCGGCAAATGGCAGCGTTGAGTAGAGAGATATCACGCAACACGCAATGCCTCCGGAACGCGGCGGAAAGTGGGGAACGGAGTGTCCTAACTTTAGGTTCCCTCTGCAAGCTGATTTAATATAATTAAAACCATTATCTTAATATTTTAATTTGTCAGTAAACATTATATTTTGTGTGCAAATTGTTAATTGATGAATTTCGTTCTTTACGTTTTACTTCGGCAAAAATGTATATTATACAAAATAAATTTTCAAAATAATTAACTTCATAATGAAATGATAAATGTTATAAGCTAGTGTGTATGTGTGCCTGCAGGGACCTGTGGCGCGCGCTGCAGCGCGACGGCGACGCGGCGCCGCCGCACGCGTGGGACGGCTGGTGCGAGCGCGCCGGCTACCCGCTGCTGTGCGCGCGCGCCGCCGCCCGCGACGTCGTGCTGCGGCAGGAGAGGTAAATGTTATTGATCTTTATGTATGGGATCTTTTTTATTCTGCCCTACGCCGTTCTCTGCGTATCCTCGATGACGTATAAGAACCTATACTTACACCTTACTTTTCAGATTCGTAATGACTGCAGATCCGCCGGATCCGGAACCAGTGATTTCAAACCACCTCCTCACGTTCGATCTTCGAGCTGAACTCGAAGATCTATTCTTTGAACCTGGTAGATATATATTTTTCTTTTTTTCAGCTCCACGATGAATCCCACGTGTAATAGGGTAGACAAAGAGAACCTAGTGTTTAAGCACTTCACTGAAGCAATGAAGCAGCATGCAGCAAGGTAGGCAGTGGGAACCCAGTATTAAGATACTCCGTTTCCCACTTTCCGCCGAGTTTTTCAAGGCAACGCGTATTGAGTGACAGAACTCAACGCGGGTCTTTTTACCTTGGTGCCAGAGCGAAGAAATATAAATATTAATAAATTACAAATAATTTCCTCGGATGGAGATCGAACCCATAACAGTCACACCCTTGTGCCCTTGCGCCACGATAGACGACGGTTTTATGAAATATTCTTCCTAATAATACCAAATTTAATTGCTAAGCCACTCTTTTCGTTAGTTTCCAAAATAAGCGCCGCGTTTTGTCTAGCAGGGACGGAAAATGACAATAATTAAGATATTCATTAAACCTACAATAAGTATATTAAATTTTCTTAGATAATTTTAGTACATAATTTCGTTTGTTGCGTTGCATTTCGATGTATTGAAAATATATACTTTCCTTAGAAAACTTTTGATATTTTCTAATTAACAATTTGATTAAACTAATTAATTAAAAATATATATATTTTTCACAGAAAATTTCACCGAAATAACCGAAGAGGATCTAAACGCAACAACTACAACAACGCCCCTACCAACAACAACAACTATAAAGACAACAAAGCCTCCGCCCATGCCTAAATGGGTTATTCCCGTAACTTTCTCAGTGGGACCCGTCGTCGAGGAAGAAATGGAAAATATTACTAAATTATGGAAAAATAGTACGGAGAGCTTACAAAATGGGACTTGGTAAGAATTTATTTTTTATTATTACAATGCAGTATTGGTACCGATACGCTGTTATACGGCAGCAACACGTGAGCATTACATAAAAGAAATGAAAGAAAGATGAATGCTGTGGAGATGCGATCTCTTCATAGGATATGCGGAGTCAGCATAGCTAGATACACAGAATGGCAGGTACTAGCGAGGATTTCACGGTAAGAATGAAGAATGGCATCTTCCCCGCAGGGCATGTCTGAAGAGGTTGATGACAGTGGACGAGGCGAAACAAGTAGGCAGTAGGATGCAGAGATCGTAGCGTTTGGCGCTCCGTTCTCTCTGACTATCCCGCTAGGGATAAAGCGTAAAGCTAGTTTAGTTTTTATAATAGATTTATTAAATGTATTGTTTTATGTGACAGTATTCAGTGGCTTTTTCAGTCGCAGAGTAGGCAGCTATATTCTTATAAAGCTATATTTTCATTTATTTTTCACTAACCATATTGTTTTCCGCTTAGGTATGACATTGTAAACGATACGAAACACACATCCAGATGGTTGGAGAACGTCACTTATTTGATTTGGATGAATGATACAGAAAGTAAGGAAATATACTTTTATTAAATTAACTTCTTTAACTTATGATTAATAAATGATATATATATTTTTTTTATATTATAACTAACAATATAATTTTCTAGCTCAGTATTTATATTGAAAGGATTGTAGTAAATTCTACCATATCCTTCTACTATTTACTACCATTTCCTACTATTCACAGTGGTCATACCGGAGCTCGGGAAACACAAATGGGTTCGATATAACGTCGGAGCGAGAGGCCTGTATCGAGTCGCACCTCAAGATAGAAATGTTGGGGAGGTATATAAATGCGTATAAATAGAAATAACCACGATGTACATAGCAGGGTATGTGGAGAAGTGGGAGTGTAGTGGTCTCCGTTCCTCTCAAAAACCTCCGTTTTCCAAATACAACGCCAAATACTAAATAAATAGTTATAAATCTAGTGTTTATAGATTTATAGCGATCCAAACGTGGTTTCGCTCTCTTAAACTTTTTGAACAAATTATGCAAATTGTTTACATAAATTGTAGCATATACTTAATTAGAAGTCTATTAATTAATTAGAAGATATTTCTAAGTGTGGATTAACTTTAAAAATGTTTAAAAATTGTAGCATATATGTTATACTAATGTATAAGCTATATTACTGTGAAGTTTCATCTAAACCCGCAGTAGTTTTTGCGTAAAAGCGGTACCAACACTCATCCTTACAAACTTTTATAATATTACTAGGATAGGATTAAACAATATCTTTTTTGACATAAAGTTAATTGTTATTGCACAAAATTTTAAGTATAAATAATTTATTTATAATCTTTGAACGGACAATTAATTATTGTGTTTAGTTATATACATGTTACGAGTTAAAGAACACAGCAACTTCCCGCTGTATCCCGCATATAGCAGGGTAGGCAGATAAAATTTAATTTTAAGATACTCCTTCCGAGGCGATGGCGATAGGCGCGAAATCCAGAAAAAACTGTTTGATCTTTGTAATAATCTAGTGTGTTTGTAAAAAATGGCCGTCCTCCTTTTCAGTCAGCGGAATCAGCAGCTAAGAGAGCAGAGGAACTATACGAAAGTGGAGAACCGGCAGAAAGAGCTCTTTTACTAGACGATGCCTTTGTTTTGAGTCGGGCTGGGAGATTACCAGCTAGTCGAGCTATCGCAGCAGCTGGTAAGAGTTAGCTTTCATTACATTATTGTGTGACATATAAAAGAGTCAACAGATGAGCTAATGTTGAAAAAAGATATGTAACTTTTCTTTTATTTTTAAAAACATAGTCTATGAAATACCATTAAGTCCAGTTGGAGCGCTGGAGCACAAACGTGCGGGTGTAGACACGTCAAGTTGTGGGTCCGATTCTCTTTTGAGGAAATGAAATTATAGTAGCTCTGGTAACGAGGTAAAGCTCGGTGTTGATTTTCGCCGTTTCATTCCCCAGGTAGAGGTAATTCTGTCTGCCCTACTATGAGCGGTATAAAGCGTTAAGCTAAAGAAAATAAAACACTGAATCTTTTCCCTGAATTAATATCAAACCCACTACATTCACGCTTACAATCGAAGTAGTGGCCTTATGCCACTGCGTATCGCATCAGGTAATGCCGGGCCCCGGCGCCCAATACACCTCAAAGGCCGGCAACGCACCTGTAGCTCCTCTGGGGTTGCACGGGGCCGTGGGCGGCGGTAATCACTTAAACTCACAATCACTCATCATCAAGTCTTTACCATAAAAAAATGCCCCATCATGGGCGCATATCTGTCCGTGTAAAAGTTTTTATTTTATTTTAATAGTTATAATTTTTTCATTGTTAAAATATCAAGGACGTGCACTAGAATATTATAGGGCCGGTCCCTCCTATTCCTACGCACATTAACACTAATCCTTGGATTATTAGATTCGTTCCTTAATAACTATTTTCCTTTATATAGGTAATATATTTATAGAAATATGGAATACATTTTTTAATTAAATATTCGTTATCAAACGGTTTTAAATTCAATTAAATTTAATAAAAATAATATCGCAAAATTACATGAATGAAAAATGAGCTTAATATATTTTTTATAATATCTGGTTTACTTTAAAAAAAAGTAAATACCATATATTTTAACGAACATTCCAGCTCACCTAACAACAGAACGTCACTGGGCGGTATGGAGAGTGGTAGTGACACATCTCTCCTGGTGGAGGGAACTGCTCAGAGTGGCAGCATCAGGTCCTCACCTCCAGCAGTTATTGAGCACTCTTCCTCCGACCCTGGCTCTATATTCTAATCAGGAGTTGTTAGATCCGGGGATTGATGAGGATCAGCTGTAAGTATAGCAAAAAGGAAAAAAAAAGTGTTTTTAAAAGGAAAAATAGTAATTGAAATGCTTAAAATTTTAAATATTTGAAAGTTGAAAGTATATTAAAGTTTTAATTTGACTAATGCTTAAGTTTCGACTGTGGCGCAGAAATTCCAAAAAATCTTGAGATTCTTGATTCTTTCTTTTTCTAGTCGTTCGTTTTTTTTCTTTTTTTTACCTTCACGCTGCATATTAGCAGGGTAGGCAGATGGAACCTAGTGCTAACACACTCTGTTCCTCACTTTTCACCGAATTAACGCCACAGTTTTGCCTTGGTAAGCCAGAGCGAAGAAATGAATTAATAATAAATAATAATTAATTCCCCTGAGTAAGAATCAAACCCACATTTATTATTCGTTACTTCTTTACCGCAGCTGGTTAAGTGGAGCTCTTCTAACAGCGGGAGTGGAGTGGGGAAATGAGAATGTGACCAATCAGGCTTTGGAACTATTTGACGCTTGGATGAACGAAAATGAAACGATACCGGATATATACCAAGAGGTTGGTATTTTCGTACTATTTTAAGAGTTTACTTTATAGCCATTTATTCATTTATTCATTTTTTACTCATGTATTTAGACTAAAGTATTGTTCTAAATAGACTATTTTAAGAACTTTTGTTATGTTGCTAACTTATTGTATATTTATTTAACATCACGCTGTATCGCGCATATAGGGTAGTAGGTAGGGGGAACCTAGTATTAAGACACTCTGTTCTCGAATTCTGACGAAGTTTCGAGGCTTTGTTGTGATGAGCAGCAATTGATGTCTATATAAAATAAGAATAAAAGAAACTTACAATAGATTACTTAATTTGAGACGAAACGAAAACACAGGAAGAAAACTGTGTATGACAGCGTAAGCGTATAAGAATTTCGGCATAAATTGATGAGAACGTATGGCTTAGTGGTCAGAGCGCTTGGGCGGTTTACAAGTTAAGCTACAAACAACGTACGAAGTTCTTTTATACGTTTTTTATAAATATATTTAAATTTTGATATAGAACCTGACAGAGGAGATTAAGTCAGCGAATGTTTTCGTCAAGTAATACGAATTGTAAGAGAGGTCGTCTATTAATTACGTAATGTTTTTGAACTTTTTTGTGAACACATTCTTGAACTATGGCTTTCGATTAAGTCACTTTTCAAACAAAAAAAAGAGTAAATCAAACTCGAACATACAGCTACACACATACACAGACATGTCGAACTTATAGCACCCCTCTGCTTTCGTCGGGGGCTTATAACATATTGGTTTCTTCCAGGCAGCCTTCACAGCAGGTATACGTCATCACGGAGAAACCGCGTGGCGTGCTTGCTGGAGGACGCTACTAGCTTCTTATAGAGCTCCGAGACCAGTGTTGAAACACTCCGCGTTACTCTCTGCTCTGTCGTCAGCTGAGGATGATTGGTTGTTGTATAGGTTAGTGTTTACGCTGTATTCCGCATATAGCAGGCACGAGGCGTAAAGCGATAATCGTACAGCATCTGACTGTAAAACAAAACACCCACACGAGTTGTGGGTTCGTTTTCCACTCGAAGACGTGAATTCTTCGAGTGGAAAAAATAGGAATATTTTCAGTAAAATCCGACCTATATATTAACATCACAAAAATAGAACGGAACAAAAATTCAATCTAGCTTTGTAAAAGTGACCCAAAATGCTTGTACTTTTTTTTGTTTTACTAAAAACTTATTTTAAAACTCAAATTAGACTATTAAGTTTTTATAGTTGATTTCCACAAGTGTTTTTTTTTTATGTTAGCTCACTTTTATTCTGTGGTTATTTAATATTATTTTTTGTTTTTTTTTTTTCCTTTTAGATTCGCTTACACGGTGTTATCGAGCGAGGCGCAGAGAGGGCGCGAATGGAAGATGTGGGTGACCGCGTTGTGTGCAGGAGTTTGTAGGTTGGTATAATACATACATACAGGTTTGTTTTATTGGGACAGCGTTTGAATTTAAATTTGACGGTACGATCCTCATGAGGGTAAATTAATTATTTTTCAAAATATTTTTTTATAAATATCAAATAAACAATTATTTTGTCTTTCTTTTTTATATTATTTTTATTGTTGTTATATAACAATTTCACTTCGTATAAAAATTAACAAATTGCTTATTATTATTATTAATTTGTTAAGATTTTAGCGCCTTAACTTTATTTTAAAATATTTTATCGCTGTTTCTTTATTTACATATACGTATAAGAAAATATGTTAACAGTTTTAGCCTTAAAATAAGTCCATTTTTTTTAAATTTCCAATATTTAAAGATGGCGCGGCGCAGCGGGAATATGGCGGATATTGAACATAACAGCTTTACCGTCGGAAGCGTTACAGGCGGCCGCACGATGTTTACACCAACCCGGAGATTATTATAGAGTAAATATTTAATTAAATTATTTTGATTTCTAGACTGAGAGAAGTAAAGAATAACAGATGGCTTTGAACATTTTAAAAGGTCCCCTCCGTTTAATTAGTTATATACTATAACGTAAAATAAATAAAATTAGTTAGTACAATATGAATCTGCGCCTCCTTAAATCTGTCTATAATAAATACATTACGATACATTTCTAAATATCGTTTTCCCGTATTTGCGTATGCTTGTAACTGCAGAGATTGTAGCTATAGAAATGGGTATTTAACTGAAATATTAAATATTAATTAGAAATATCATACTAAATATATAATAAATATGTATATACAGACTTACAAGGTCTCTATAGAACTGCCTTTTGAGTCCATAGTAGGTTTATTTTCATTCAAATGATTTTTTTTTCCTAAATTACTTTCAGTTCAAAGAGTTATTTGGAGATCAGCATGGGGCCTCATTAGCGTTAGATACGATAGCGTTAAACGCCGCGTGGGTGTCCAGAGCGGACGCCGACCTGCTAGCGTACTTTAACGCTGTGAACAGACGAGGGGATTAAATTTATATATTTTTGTGTATGTACTGCAAAACTTTATTTTATTTTTTTTTGAGTTTCAAATTCATGCTTCTGGACTTCAAATTCATTTTTTTCATTAAGATTTCATTCACTTTTAAGCTGAATTTAATGCATAAATATGAATGAATTTAAAATGGATAATCCATATATCTATGAAATTTAAGACTTACAGTTCAAGTGGTATAACTATAAATTATTATTATATTATTATAGCTACTAATGGAAAATAAGTCGGTGTAAATTTTCATTACAAAGAAAAAATATTTTCAGTTGATAAATGTTGATTCATATAACAAATATATAAAAATTCATAAATATCATTTTCTATTATTAATTAATATAAAAAAAACATATTTTCAAATTTATTTTTGTTTTAAAGGTTATACCACTTTGGAATTGTAACAAAAATGTTATTTTTTTAATTAATTCAAAACATTCATTTATACACAACTTTTTTTGCTGTCAATGTCATATATTATTATAATTAACAGTTGTAGTCAAAAGTTTGTTGTTTTTATTTACATACGACACGTATTATACATATACAATTTGTATTTCATTAGAAATTTCAATTAAAAAAGACGAAAGTATTAAATATTCTGTATTATACAGCGGTCTGTACACGCTTAATGTTACCTATAATATTTGTTGGTTCGATCACTGATTGTGATTATGCATAAATTATTGTCACGTCTCCGCCCTCTTAAAGGAAAAAATATATAAAAAAAAAACAAATTTAAAAAAAATTATGCAACCTCGTTGTTGAATTAACATAAAATTGCAAAACTTTTGAAAAATACTGTTTTAGTTCCACTATTCAACTGTACTGTCTGATATTCAGGCAAAACGAGATGCTACACTAACACTAAGTTTTCTCTACGAAAATAATTAAATATATTCTTAAGCGTGTCTAGGCCATTTTATCTTTTATTAGTTATATCGCTGCCTTCGTAGAATAAATGTATGAACATTCGTTACCATTAACTCACTATAACATCACAGTTATTCACGCACTAATATATATTTATTATTGAATATTGGATTTTTATAATAAAATACAATAATAAATTCAGTCACACACAAATAAAATAACCACACCGATAATACTCGATGGATGAGCGCGGATCATCCATCGTCCACTCGCACTTGACCGGTTTTATTATATGAATCCAATATTTAGCTCATAATCTAATATAAACATATACTTAGTGATTATTCTTAAAGCGCTCATACAATTCCTATACATATATAAATAAATAGTCTAAGAGACAGTTGCATTTTAGTTTAGATATTGGATATTATTTTTTAATTTTATGTTACGGATTACAATTTAAATTTAAAAAAATAATGAAAGAATTCTAGTACTCTAAACACAGATAAAAAAACTGCCTCTTAGATTATTTTCTAAATAATTTATTATTTAGCTTATTTTATCTTTAATGTAAGAATAAATAAAATTTACTTAAGTTTATTAAAGAGAATTGATTAAAATTTAAGTATTTCTAGTACAAAATCGATTTTAATAAATATAAATTTTAATCGGTTTTCTACATAACAGACTAAAAAACATTTTTATAAAAATTCAAATCGACATATAAACGTACGTAAAGTGATTTTTAGTCGATTTTGGTCCATTTTTAATCTATATTTTAGTTTTAATTAAGGTAAATGCGAAATTATTAAAATTTTTGACATATTAAAAAAATAAATACGTAAATATTTGATGTACAATTGAAAAATGAATACTGAAATTAACTTAATGTGACATATTTCTCCGTTCTCTTTACTAATATTAATTAAAAAGCTTTAATTATAATTGAAACATTACAAAATTAATTGTAAAATTCAGTCATTTTTAATTTTCATAAAAAATGTTACTTGTATGATCAATACAATCCTTGAAAACTAGTTCAGCGTAAGTGTTCACTTAAAAATACATACTTTAGTAAAATATATGTGTTTACAGAATTTATTACTAATATGTGGATTAGATTTATATTTAGTCTAAAAATGTATGGTTCATCAAAGAAATTTTTTAGATACGATCAAAATTTAGATGGAAATGTAACTTTTGTATATTTTTTTAATATATATCATGAAATTTTTATATGTATGTATATGAATAGATTTTTCTAACTTTGTATTTTTGGTCGTGGTTAACTAAATTAAATCTAGATTTGAGTCCAATCTAATCAAGTTTGATTCCGAGTCTAAGCGCGTTTGATGTGGCTAACACCTTGGGGACCGATCTATTTAGATTTAGATCTAATTTAATTAAACTAAGGGTGCACCTAGTTATATTTGGTATCTAATCTAGTTAGTTTAGTTAACCAAATAAAAATTAGAATAATACTCCGACCATTTAATCGGTAATGTATCAAAACTCGGTTGTGTAATCGACGTTGCTGATTGGACTTGCCATTCGAAATATTTAATTTAGATTTTAACTTTAGATGGACTTGACTCTATTCTTTCGTTTAGTGTAAATTAGATTTAGTTATTTTTGCTTACATGTTGGAGATTTTATGAAAAATTATTTTTTTTGCCAGCTTCACGCTGTATCCCGCATATAGCAGGGTAGGCGGGGGGAACCGTTGGCCTCTATCCGTCAAATTTCCAAGGTATTGCTTATTGAGTGGCGCAACTCAACACCGCGGCACCTGAGCGAAGAAATGAAAATATGAATTACATCTTATTTCCCCGAGTGGGAATTGAAATCACAATCATCGTGTTTTGCAATCGATGTAATTTAATATTTTTATTTCTTCGTTATGGTGTCGAGGCAATGCGCAGCTTTGAATTCCGCTACTCAACACGCAATGCGCCCATAATTTGGCAGAAAACGGAGAAAGGAGTGAAAGCCTACCTATGTTGTGTGCGGGATACAACGTAAAGCTAAATTCTAATTTCATTAACAATATAAGTGACATCTTATGTGTTGTTATATAGACAAAGAGGAATGCGTTCTCTTGTAAACACTCTTTTCTCTGTTTAAGCAGAGAGGAGAGCAGGCCCTCATCGAGAAAATAAAAAAAAATGTCTTATCTTATCAACTAAACTCATTTCATTTATATAAGTTGCGAAATTCTTTTTTAATTATTTTAATGGAAATCTTTAACGTGTAAACAATTACGTGTTTCTTTAGAGAAGTGTCCATAGAATATATTTGTATGTAGTTGTATGTTAGTTAAGTGATTAGTTATAGGTCTTGAGATTTTGTATCGGCTTTTGTAATAAACTTTCCTGATGTATAAACTATTTTCTTTGTCGTTATTCCTCCATTTTAGGGTTCCGTGCGTGAAAATAAAAACGGAACCCTTTTAGATTGTTTAGTTTTTATTTTGCTATCTGTCCTTTTCGTTTGATAAGATCATTTTTGCCAAGAACGCGTGTAATATTTTCATTTTCTCCGCTTTGGTAACGAGGCAAAGCGCGGCGTTGAGTACCGCCACTCAACACGCAGGGCTTGCAGGATTCGGCTACTAAATCTTAGATTTCCAGGTCCCCTCTGTTTTCTCCGATATATGCTTCTGTATAGTGCTTCGCTCAACTGTAGTGTATAGTTGATCGAAGGTATAGATAGAGACTTCAGCTAGCGAATTCAACTCGCACTTTTTTTTTATGGAAAAGACACGGCAAACGAGCGTTCTGGTCTGGTCTGATGGTAAGTGGTTACCGCCGCCCACGACCCCGTGCAACGCAAGAGGAGCTACAGGTGCGTTGCCGGCCTTTAAGGTGAATTGGGCGCCGGAGCCCGGCATTACCTGA
>DWAN01001633.1:0-17218 GCA_018230445.1 Heliconius hewitsoni | reverse complement strand
TTTAGTTGTAGGAGTAAAATAATTATATTTAAAGAGAATCTTGATAAGTTTATTTGGCGTAGGCTGTGGATTTACCATTTAAACCATTTGAACAAATTCCACTTTCAAAAAATTGTAATTTCTAAAATTTATAAAAAGTTGCTCGTTTCACAGAGTATCATATACAGAAACATGTACAAAATTTACCAACTGCTAAATATTTGAGGATGACAGAGTACTAGCGCGGATGTCACACTAAATATGAAGTACGTGTTCAGGTGGTTAGGGCACGTTCTTCAAATGAGTGGCGATAGAAAGGGAAGAAAAACAGTATGCCGAGACCTCAGCCTTTGGCGCTTCGTTCTCGCTGCTACTCCGCTAGGTATATAATATAATTTAAATAAAGCGTATATTATATACCTAGCGATAACATGAAAATTGCAATAGATGCAAGTATTTTTGTAGTTCTGGTACAATATTTAATAACAAGAAGCTTGGACATTTCAATATATTTTAGCTTAGATATAGAGGTAGGATTTAGGTACCCTAGAAGTCTCAGCCACAGATATTTTATCCAAAATTTTATGTATTGAGTTTTTTATTTTCATCTAAAATAATGTATATTATTATTTTTTCTTTCAAAATATCGAGAATTTGAAATTTTAATCAACACGCAAGTGTAAGTTTTGTTTACGTTAAAAATACATCTTGGAATATTCTTATTCATCTCCCGGCATATCCGGCGCAATTTGTCCGCATTCTTCGTACGGTATTCATTTTGTGCGTCATTTGAGTGTACCACATTTCTTTAATTTAGTGGAAAATAACGATATTTATTATTTATAAATAAACCACTAATTTGTCTGTGTTTATTAACCCTGTTTTCAAAGTTTACTTTTTTATATTTTTATACGGTAGGATTTTGGCATTGATTTTTAAGAAAAATACATTCTTAGTTCTTAATAAAGATTATTATTATATTAGAATTTTAGATTAGATTTATACATTAAGAATAGGTCAGCTATTTTTTAACGTCACGCTGTATCCCCAACATAGCAGGATAGGCAGAGTGAACCTGGGAATCTAGTGTTCTAGAGGCATTGCGTGTGTGTGGCGGCACTAACCGCCGCGCTTGGCCTTATTACCAGAGCAAGGAAATGAAAATAATAAATATATACCTAGTAATTTAACCCGGTCGTCTTTACAATCGCATGCTTGTGTCCCTAAATATATAGATATAGATGATATATACACATATAAATAGCTTTCATATCTACATATTATAAACTCTATACTTAATTATTGAAACGACAATTTAATTCTTTGGATTTTTATTTTTAAAAGAACTTTCTAACTGTCTTTAAGTCAGATTAATAAAATTTCATTTCATACATTGTATATAAATCTCTTTTTTAGTTCGCTCTACAATCTTGGAACCTCGAGATTTAATTAAAACCAGACTATTACATCAATCAAGTACTTAAGTGCATTCTGTTGATTATTACAAAGTAAATAGGGCGCACACAAAATGAAAATAATAAATTTATTATTACTTTATAGTTGTAGATTACATATACAAGAAGCATATTTTTTATCTTTATTTATTTGAAATTTTATTTTATTTCCAATTTCAATTATTTATTATAAAAACAGTATCTATGTAGTCACAAAAATATTTTTCGAATCAATATTGTTATAAGTTTTTGTTCTTTTCTTGATACATTAGAAAATATATTGAAAAACTTAAGAAAATATCTTTTTTGGCTTTAAACCTGCGCCTTTTAAATAACTATTATATTAAAAAAAACTTAGCTCCATATAAAATTATAAACATGCCGTTTCTGGCTTTTCTTGCATAACAGTGTAGGCGAAGACGACTTCGTTCGCTGGTTGAGTCAGAAGCTGTTACAATGAAGTAAAGATATACTTTAAAATTTAATAAATTATAATCTTAATCGAAGCACTTCAGAGATTGACGCACTCGAGTTCTAAGTATTTGGGTAACAATTAAACTTTTGATAAGACACATTACGCAACTAACGACACGCGATATCCCTACTCGTACGTACAATGCTATGACTTAAACAGTGAAGGTACTACATTATTCAATGTTCTTGAATTTAATGGAAATTTATTTCAAGTACCGTCATTTATAGAGCGGTTACCTTTAATAAAATATATAAGTAACAAGATGAACACAGCGGAAAGTGGCTAGATATAAAAAGTCCGCAAAGTTTAATATAAAACTGTTGTATTATGTAAAATAATTTAAGGTAACTTGAAGTGGAATATTAAAAATACAGTCAGCTGTTAGAGCAACAACCTCATAACTTAAGGTTAACGTCAACCGTCTAGGTACATATAAACTTCACCTGCGTACTAATTATTCCGTTCACAAAACGTGGGTGAGTCGAGTTATTGTACCGATAGATGGATGGAATGTAGATCCATATACTGTGAGGAACAAGACAGAACTGGGTATGTTAAATAGTTATATCACTGCATTTTCCGCTTTCTGGTTGAATTTGATTCTGTGCGTAAAATGACGGAGCTCAACGCCACGTGTTGTCTTCGCAAAGCAGGGAAACGAAAATTATTAATTACCCTGTATGTGGATCCAGCCCACACTTATCACGTAGTCTGACGATGTCCCAACTCGCCTCGCTGACACGTGAAAAATGTATTTATTCTACATTTTTAATTGTTGTTTGATTGCGTCATGTATTGCGTGTTGAGTGAAATGGAAGCGGAACTCAACGCGGTGAAAATGCTTCTAAGTGGAATTTAAATCCACGACCATCATGTCATTTATGTCATTCATGTCATGCCCAAACTTCGCTATTTAACTTAATTAGGTACTGCTAAGACTATTTGTGAAATGCGATAACGGTTATCTACTAGCTATATTATTATTTTTGTAGGTTATTTTTTCAAAAGTGGCTCTTAAAATGTGTTGTCTCTATTTCAGGTAGCCGAATTATAGATCGTTATAGAGTTATGATCATTAATATACGTATGAAGTGTGAGAGTAACTTTTTCTATTTCATCATAACGGAATCTAGACTTGTTAACGTTTTTTTTTAAGTTAAAAACGGTTTTTTACACAGAAAATTTTGATGATGTATGTAAACTTTAGATCGTCAGCTATAAGTATAACCTAGATGTAGACAGTCAAGTGTAGGCTGGCCCTTTAAAGTATTTACTCCTGCCTCCACTATCTCTATCTAACCTAACCAAATTCGGATAATTTTATTAGTGCCCAGAAGTGAACCGATGATAGTAGACAAGGGAAAATTACCGCTCACCAACTAACTGCTGTGAACGACGGAATTTCCTTGAAAACTGAGTGAATTGAATGGACGTTTATTTCGTTTTTACGTGTTGATAGGTAAAATTACGAAATATTGACGAAAGGCGCAGTTTCACATCGCTCTGTTATTACAGAACGTTAAGATCAAAGAAACGAAAATATAACATTAACTACATAAAAATATCTAAAATTAGAATGTGCAGGCATGAAACTTGGTAACTAGCACTTAAGATTGCTCTCGCTAGAATAAAAATCGCTCAAAGTCAACAACCTCTCCAGAGAGTAATCATAGAATACTTGAATCTCACAACATCTGATTTAACTTATTCCCGAAAGGAATATATAATATCATCTTTTTTAATAATGATTTTTTCATAGTATATTTTAATTTTTTCAAAACACTGACACTGAAGGATAGTGAAATTGATTTTCTTTTAAGGTTTTTTTTATACATTATTTTTGATCTTTGATGTAATATTATATAAGGCGTGGATAAAATTCTCTACGAATAGTAATAACGTTTGAAGTGTGTTTGTTAGTACAGATTTTTGGGCCTATTGTCGAGCAAAACTTCGTATGAGAAAGAAAAAAATATTGTACATTTTGGTAATGTCACGAATGCAACCACTTTTGGCATGTCAACAGTCAAGGGCCTTGAGGGAAGAAACTAGGCCAGATGCGACGTAAATGCGGGTAGATGCAATGATAGAGAAAGTCAATAGCATCTAGTGATTGGGGTCAGCGCTAACCTAATTAGGGTAAGCTGTATCAGGATACGGCTACACGGGCTATTAATTAAAAGTATACCAGATATAATATTAACTATATTATTATTGATAGGTATTAGTAAATTCATGTTTTTATGTTTATTTTTACGCTTCTAGTGTATTGCAAAGGTAAACATATAATAAACACGAATAGAGTTCATTACTGAAGAGAGGATTTGAACTTAAATACCACAGACTTGTTTAATCAAGCCTGTCCCAATTATGTCAATATCTTCATTACATTGATTGATAACACTTAATAGATTATTAACGCTATTTAAAGAATACCTTAGAAAAAAATCACATTTAATCATCCGAAGAACAAAAGTTTAAAATGTGAAAGAAATTTATAATCTATTGCTTGTGCCATTATTTCTTTTAAACACTTTTACGTACCTACATATGCAGGTGTATTTAATGTCTTACTTTGATAGTTGCAATCCCAATTTCAATTTCAAATAGTAAACACAGCAATCTCTAAAGTTGATTTTTACGATCAACACCTACTTACAAAACGTAAGTAGGCGTTGATGAGTATTTCCGGAATACACATGATATTTCTGCAAATTCGTTGAGTGGGATGGATATTTTTCGTAGAACATTACTCATTGCCATCAAAATTCATTGAATGGATAGACAAAGCATTATAATGTTTGGACGCATCGATATTCTTTTTTTTTACTTAAATTAAAATGCTGCATGTTAAATAAAAGTTTAACAAAATGTTAAATAAAATGCTGCATGTTAATTAAAAGTTTCTTATTATACTACTAAATTTTGTATGATTTCTTTGTGTAAAAATAGTTTTATAGTTTATTTTTATTACTGGTTTTAATTTTTTATTCAAATGAAAACTTTATATCAAAATATGATATATAATATTATAATAATTTGAAACTTCACATTACTTTCGTTATTGGAAAACATGTCATACCCCCTTTAATATAAGTTGATTGCTCTATGCAGATAATATCCCTTATCTAATCGCTGTCGGTCAGATGCCATCATACATTGCGTACTATTATTAAAATATCCGTCAACATTGGTGTCATAATATATTAAACTTATATTGCCTTTTAATCTTCGTGGCGCAGTGGCACAGCGTGTGACTATAAACACGTATATGTGAGTTCGTTTTTCATTTGTAGCATGGAATCACTTAATAAATTCATTTCTCTGCTCTGGTAACAAGCCAAAGCGTAGCGTTGAATTTCACCTCTCGATACGCAATGTCTGGAGAAATTGACGGAATTTAGGAAACGGAGTGTCTTAACACCAGGTACATCAACGTATAGGATTGCCAGAGAAAATGCTTAATAAAATATATGTTGCAAGTTAAAAAAATGGTAAAAATAAGTTCAGTTTACTATATAGATTTTTAAAGGAAACAAACAAAAGAAACAGTAAGTTAATGTATTCATAATTACGACATTTATTCCCGAGTCCAAGTTAATCTTTTTTTCCAACGGAACTGACCTCAATTGTATTTTAATGTGAATGTTTCTTTGATTAAATGGTTTTGTAAGATGATTGCATAAATAATATTATTAAGTGTGATAAATGTGATAAATTTATGCTCCTTCAACTGTCTCGTTTATCAATGTTCCCCAAGAATTCTCATTGTATAAAACAGGAGAGAATAATGTACGTTAAAACCACCACCACCCGGAAGCTTCATCCGTAAAATTGTGGATAATAATGATCGAGGATTGAGGAATTATATTGCACCTTCGAGGAATTCGCCTCTCTGTGTAGCTCGTTGGCGTTCGTTTCATCTTTCTTGTTTCAGCATCGCTCTCGCGTTATTTATAGGGCGAATGACGCAAACTGCACGTTTGAAGGCACGTCTCACAATCTTCTAATGCAAGTATAGAACAGAAACTGTTCGATAAACAATCAACAACAACATTTATCTATTACTACTAGATATTCTTGTCGAATCCAAATATTGAAAACGTAATACGTTATTTGCACAGTAGCCTGTAGCACTAGCCTTTGTCTTCTAACATAAAGGGATTAGTCATACAATTCGCAAAAGCTATTGCTGACGCATTAGTGAAGGTGGTAAACGTTTGACATACTTATTAGATACTTTAGGTCTTAACTGTACTAACTTTAATCGGCGTAGAAAATGTGAATAAAAGCTCACTCTAAATCCAAAGGTGCTTACAATGTAAGTCTTTATCTTTCCTAAATATTTTAATAAATAAAATATTTAATATGTTCAGTACTTAATTATGTAGAGGCCGTAAGGAGATGAAATTGCAGGTTCAAATATGTGTATAAAATATGTTTTGTACGTATAAATTGGGTCACAGGCCACCAGAGTAGGTCGACGATCCTTTAGCAACGTTAACTTCACGACGTCTAATAAGGCAAGATTTATAGGCTATTATAAATTACTAAGATTGCTGGATCCCTGTAGTATATAGGTACATTCAATATTGTACAATAATTTCTGGTTGCACCAGTTAGTGTTGCAATAAACCAGAAATAGCTCACATTCGGCAGTTGCTGCGCTCAATGCGGGTCACAGTTTACGCTTTCCGTCTGTTTTTGCTTATATTGATATTTAGCACCTGTAGTAATTGTTAATAAACAATTGTTAATATTAATATTTTGATAAATATCGTTACACCTGATATCGTTTTCTTCTGTCTATTTGTATATTCTCTTAATAATGAAAAACTTTGAGAAATCGACGTCAGGTTGATGATACTCAGATATCGCTGCTTAATAGATTTTAGGTGAAAGGTAATAGGTCAGATGCGAGATGCGGGCGTCGCCGACCTAGGCGGGAGGTCAACCCGTGTCATGTTCCAGTAAACTAGGTCACAGGTCATATCCAGGGTCGCTAACCAAAATAAACTGCTGCGAATATAAACAGCGTGGAAAAAAATCAGTGTGGATCCAACGAAAATCTGGGAATCTAGCAAACATATTTTGTGAATGTATTGAGTTGAAACTGCTAAATGAAAACGATTTAAAAGTGGTTTTTATCCTATTTTTGGTTATATAATGGTATGATGAGTTGGATATTTTTAGTTCGCACATTTTATCACAGTATTTTTTAACTTAATTAACAATTTTGTTTATTTGCATCTTGTTATTTATTACTATTATGATATTTTAAACATCTTTAAAAGGCTATCGCGGTGACAATTTTTCTCATGAATACCGATTAATTTATAGGTACACCAATCTATATCGTCTATTTAATCAGAATCTCCTGCACCCGTAACCCTTACAGGACTATAACTTTTTATAGCAGTATAAGAAAAACGTCTTTAAATTAGCATTTTTTGATAAGTATTATTTTCGTACATAACATAAAAAAAAACTGCATACACATGGAGTGAGAACATTATACCCTTCACGATGTGCATAAAATAGGTCGATGTTTTCTCATTTTCTATAAGACCTACTTCTGACAATGGATATGGAAGCTCACGGAAGGATGCCATAATATTCACATGCACTTATGAAGGTTATTTTAGCCTTTTGTCTTTGTTGCATTTCTTTTTAAAAAATACCTTATTATAGTATGTATCTATTATCTTTTTATCTTTCATATTATTGTATGTGGGCATGCAGAATTGAGTGTTAAGTCACTCTTTTCTTCATTTTTTACCCATTTATTATATATATAAACATATCATATATAAACATTACATAAATATATCATATATAAACATTATTGTATTGTATTTTTTATTTTCTCCTTAATGAATTTCTATCATATAAATATAGTTATGGCACTTTATCTACTAAATTAAAATACGTCCATTATTATTAATAGTTTACTAGTAGACTATATTATTATCTATTGTGTTCTTATAATTCATGAAATTATGCGTTTTATTTCAATTATCGAATGATAAATTATAATTTACTATTGATGAAGAGGAAATTTGGTTAGTAAATTTTGATTAACCGACAGAGGAAGGACAAATTAATATATGGACGCTAAAAATAAATGTTCAAACGAGCAATCTTATATCAACACGACATTGGCCCTTGTCCTAAATTAAGAAATCATTATTTTTGTTATTATTGGATTCATATTTCACTGTTATTTAAAGCTGTTTTTGCCAAACGTTAAGTATAATATTAAGTATACTTAAATAATAATAAAAAAACCTTTATGGAGCAATACCGTCGTACAATCTATATTCTTAACTCATTTAATAATATTATATATACATAAGTTACAAGGGCGTGGCGCGGGGGCACAAGCGTGCTATTGAAAGCGACGGGTTGCAGGTTCAATTCCCAATCGAGGAAACGAAATATTTAACATTTT
This sequence comes from Heliconius hewitsoni, assembly GCA_018230445.1. Lineage (NCBI taxonomy): Eukaryota > Metazoa > Arthropoda > Insecta > Lepidoptera > Nymphalidae > Heliconius > Heliconius hewitsoni. Next base: position 8,859 of record DWAN01001633.1, on the reverse strand, counting down.
CATTTCTTCGCTCTGGTTTCAGCGCAAAAGGGCGATGTTGAGTTCCGCCAGTGAACACACAATTCTTCGAAAATTCGGCAGAAAGTTGGGAGCGAGGTGTCTTAACACTACCTGCTCCCTCCTATATATATATATATATATATATATATATATATAGGAGGGAGCAGGTAGGTAGGGTCTTAAAATTGTTTATTGTATTATCTAAATATTAACTTAATAATAACTGGAAAAACATATATTATAAAACGATCAAAGAAAGGTCGGACCCCTAGTATAAATTAAACACGTTGAATATATTGACGTAGGGGATTTTGGACAGAATGAAATCCAAAAGCTACGAGCAAAGAGATAAACGTTTTTGATATTTCATTTTGTAGCTTTCCACTTATTTGTAAAGCGATCCGCTTTCAGTCTGTACTATTCACGGGCTATACCTACCTATTTATATACAGGCTGTTCACTTTTATTTCCCTATATTGAAAATAAGACTGAAAAGCAACGGCGGGAATCCTATAGTAAATAAAGTGTTTACGTTTTATAGATAAATTAAAAAATATTTAATGATTTACAGTATGCAAAATATTTATTTTTGTTGCTTTTATAATTAATAATGCATATGAATAGTTGATTGGGTAAAAACTTCTAAGTTTAAATTAGTTTTAAAACGCCTATTTTTCTTGTCTTTCTTTGAATGCTGAATTAATTTGAAACTTTTAATCGAATTTCTCGAATTTACCTTTTTATAAATTGTTATAACAAAAGTAATTATTACACTGTTATAGGTATTTTATTTTATAGTTGAATTTAATTATCATTTAAATTAATTTATGCACTCTTGCTCATCGTCCGTGTTTATTTCTATATATATTATATGTAGGTCATGAGGTCACTGTCTGTAACGTGTTATATTTTAATGCTCAGATTTACATTTGAAGCATCTACAGAAAATTTAATCATATTTATTAAATAATGTTTTGTAAGTAATGTAGACTGTATGGTGATTTTATATTTCGACTCAGAAATACATAAAAGAGCGGTCGTGGCGCAGGAGCACTAGCGTGCGACTATAGATGCGACAGGTTGTGGGTTCAATTCACACTCGAGGAAATGAAATAATTAATTATTTCATTTCCTCGTTCTGGTATCGAGGAAAGCACGGCGTTGAGACGCCACATAATACGCAATGCCTCCAAAATTCGGCGAAACGAAAGTGTCTTGGGGATGGAATGTCTTAACACTGGGGTGTTAAGACATTCCATCCCCAATAAGAGGAGGCAAAGAGCCCCAATTCTCTTTGCGTATCCTGCTAACAGTGTGAAGTTGTGAAAGTGTATGAAATAAATACAAAATTTCGTCTGTTGCGAAGCTTAAATTTACTAATAAAAACTTAAAGGTTCATTTTACTGGACCCAAATTGTGAAAAATGGTTAAAATAGTTACCTATTTATAAATGAACATTGATGTTTAGAGAAATATTCGCAAATAATACTTTTATATATAAAAAACACCGAAAATTTTGTTTAAGAATTTTCTTTTTTAAGGCCTTTGTTAAATTAAATACACAACACATACAGAACGTGTGTTTTTTATGACATTATCATGAAACATTTATATAATAACAACTACATTTATTTTACAAAATAATAAGAGCATATAAAATTGCTTCCTCAAACCAACAAGAGTACTCCAGTGCTTAACATTGTATGTTTAAACAATGAAAGCAGGTACATTATCATATTACAGTGTACCAGACTGTACTAGACTAGTCTAGACCAGAACAAAGCACGTACGTGAATAAATCCTCTCAAATAATAATTGCCATAGCAGACGCTTCCCTCTAAATTCCGAAGGGGTGACCCCCCACGAACTTCCCTGTGAAGCCTTGCACACTTGTTGAGCTCCTTTGTTGTCTCGTGCACTGATTTTACAATAAATGTTTATTTTATTTACTAAATTGTATTATGGTGGAAGGTATATTTATATAGGTTTAATTTATTTGTCTTCTGTTTTTTTTCAAATTAGTCCTTTAGTAAAAATAAAAATGGTTTTACAAATTTTCATTTTGTAACTGTAATAGAAATTTAATTTAAATAGAAAATAACACAGTACAGTATTTAAAGATGTTAAAAGTCATATCTCTGACTTAGTCATATCTTAGACTTTCTCTGTTATAATACTTCGTTTAAAAACAATAGAAATAAGATGAGTAAAGTTAATAATGAATTGAGCATAATATAGTAAACGTAAAACGAACTACTCCTTTTAAGTTCCTTTTAAGTTTACGGAAAAATATAAAAGAAACCTAACATTGCATTCAAAGCTAATTGCTGCGATCTCAGACGGTTCACCTAAAGTTTCTCAGCCAGGGGTGAATCTCCACGGAGTTCCCTGGGTAAGATTATGTACATAGGTACTCGTATAATATAATGCAATTTTAGAGTCCTTTGTTGTCTGGAACTTTATTCGAATTGTATGTACTATACTAAATCTAGTAGACATTTTAGTATAAAGCAAAAGTATATTGATTAACAGTAAAATACATTTTCTTCCATCTCTTTAACTTATTAATTTCAATATTTTTTTCTCAATATAAATATTTAACTTAACAAATAAAATTGATCCCGTATTATAACGTAAAGGATAACGAACCACGACGTTGAAATCGATACATCAGACGGTTTACTTTAAAAGCAACGAGCAGGAAGCTTAATCCAATGTTGTGCATTCTCCCCGCGTTTGCTCTTTGTTGTCTGGAACATTTCGCCAATATGCATTACGTCGAATATTTTGTGTGGAAGTAAACAGCGTTTTTAAAATTTTATTCTTTTATCTTACCTATCATAACTTTTCGTTTTGATGTATTTTTTTTATTTAATCTATTATTTGGTGAAACTATAAATGTTCATATTAATTATTGATAATTTCATATAAAAAAAACATTAATTCTTATATTTGTATTATTTATTACAATAGCTACAGACTTAATAGTAAATAATGTTTGGACAAAACTTAGTACAACTTCTCCTAACTATTGTTGAATACATCTATCACGTTAATATTGTATGTAATAGTAGGATAATTGAAACGAGCGTGGGTAGCAACTGCAGCTGCTCACCGTACACCAGACCACACAAGATATGTTGTGAATATAATTTTCAATTTTTTACTGTTTTTGAACTCCGTTTGTGTGCTCTGTGTAATAAGATTGTATTGAGACACTCACTTCTACTTTTTTGTATTTAATTTCCTTTATGTAAATGAGTTGACAAGGGTATCACTGTAAACGTGACGGTTATGGTTTCGATTCCTAATTGGGGAGTGAGATATTTAATATTTTAATTGCTTCACTCACCAGAGTGAGTCGAGGCAAAGCGCAGCGTTAAGCTCCGTAACTGAGCACATAATGCAAAATAAGCACATAATTTAGCGGAAACTTACGGTATGGGTTCCCTTTGCCTACCATGCTGTGTATGGGATACAGCGTGAAGCGATAAAAAAGAACCGGCCAAATGCGAGTTGTATTCTCATACCGAGGATTCCGTAGCAATTCCAGGATTGCATGTTAAAAAAATATAAAAGTTGACAAACGTTTGCATTTGCATTCGTTTTGTTATAGAATGAATTCATACGTAAATTTGTTATGATTTTCTTCTATGAAATGTGTATAAATTTTGACTTTTTGGATTTTTATTTTGTACAAGTTCTCACTTCTTGGAATATTTCATAACTGTAGGTCCACGGGAAGTACACTGTAGGTATTGATTCCCCTGCTAGTTTCGAAAGTTTATGGAAATTTGCAGCATAAAGGGCTGTATCTTTTGATTGCAGCTTGAGTATAGTAATATAAAGAGAAACAATGAAATGATATATTATGCATGGTGCTAAAAAAAAAGAATATATATTATATATATTTAGCCTGTATTGCGGCAAGGCCTGATAGTCAAATTGACCTGAAATGTTGCTTAGTCAGGATAAACACCCGAATAGTAAATATAAACATTAATCCCGTGCGGGATTTAAACAGTTAGATACATATAGCAACGACAAATGAGCATTTGGTTTAATATTTTTATTTTTATTATTTTATTACTATTTTTATTTTACTATAGATATAATTAAAATATCAGTCGGGCATTAATTTAAGTTTTATTGCTTTTCTACCTAATTATTTCCTTATAGTTTAAAAATATTAAAAGATTTGCTGACGTAGAATTGTGCACGCCACTCTAGTACTCATTTTCTGTCAGTTAAATCGGCTCTCTACCCGTCATAGATGTGGCACGCGATTGTTTTTTATTGATGTGAGGGCGGATTTTTTGATAACGTATAAATATTCGTATACATAAAATTGGAGTTGTAATAATTTAATTAAGTACCAAGATCATATTCTTGGTATTATTTATGTGTTATTTAATATCTTATATGTGTTATTTAATATCTTTGCCATAAATGTAATATAATATATTTTTTATTATTTTTAAGTAAGTACTAATAAAATTAACTGTGACTGCAAATGCGACAGGTTGTGGTTTCAATTCCCACTCGAGGAAATAAATTATTTTCATTTCTTCGCTCTGGTGTAGAGACAAAACACGACTTAAGGCAAGTCACTCAACACACATGTGTAATGTATAAACCTAGTTAGATATCAGTTCTAATATTATATTAGTGCATACCATGCTATAATTTCCAGTGAATTCTTTAGCTATTATTTACTCGTGTTTATAACTACTCCATAGTAAAGCCACAACCATCTACCTATAAACTATGTAATCTATATAAATCGACATTTTCCTTATAAAATTTTATATTTAAGAAGCTTAAATTCTAATACCAGATATAAAAATTCTATAAAAACCGATTTTAACTAGCTTATATAAAATAAGTGTAATAACTAGGGCTTTATTAGTTTTGCCAAGGGCAGACGGATATTGACTTATTGTACAATGTCTTTACACGTCTTTTATCTGATTATATAGTAACTTATTATTAATAAGATAAATTTTCAATTCACTTAAAAATAAATTGCACTTCATTGCATCTAAAGATCTCTATTTCAATATATGTGGGAAAAAATGTATGTATGTTTTATGTGAAAACTAGACAAGCGCAAGTCAGGCTCGCCTACCATAGGTTCCCCAAAAAAGTTGAGGATATCGAGCTTTTTATGAAATTTCAGCTTGGCTTAGCCAGAACCCTTCGGTCTGATACTACTAGCTTTAATGCCAAATTTTGCCCCTCTTTTAACGCTATCATTATTTTAGGAATTAGCCACAAATATATAATTTTCAGATTTCTTACTGAACTAGCACTACCTGTAGGTGTTTCCAAATTTCATAATTCTAAGTCAATCGAAAGTATCCTATTAATTTTATTTCCCTTTATAATGTCGAAATACGTATTTCTGCGAAACTGTCATATCTTTTTTTAAATAAATATAAGAAATACGTATATTTTTTCAGGAAATCAAGGAGCCGTAGATCTGAGTATATGGTGTGAATTAAAATCGATATATCCAAGCGATCCTGAGACAAAGGCTTTTAAAACCATTGTTGGGTTCTTGTCGTGTGACGTATATGTTCAAATAAAAAAAAATCTTAATATTATGATCAATTAATTATTAAAGCTATCAATATACAGAAACAAAGCATACAAACATACGCTTCAAACTCCAAAATGATGCCAAATTATAAACTAATGTATTAACATTCCACTATACGAATAGATGTACAGTTAAGGTTTGAACGTCTACTTCTGAGTAAAAATGCCTTAAATTTTAGGAAGAACTTTAAATTGCAGCAGTTGTTGTTGTTGTCATAAACTATGACTAAACGACTCGATTTTCGCAATAGGTACACATATTTCACATCAATTTTCTCTGGATAAACAGAAAACACCAAGATGGTTTCCATATAAATTGCAGTAAATATACATCTATCTTTAGTAAGTCTGAAGTACTTGGCAAACAAGCTCTATTTCTATTCAGACAAGCGTAAGAGGAATTAGTACAGATTTTGTATATGTAAGACGAGCTAATTCTAATACGATAATACTATATTATGTTGGTTTCCTTTAAGAATTTGGATATTTAGTTTTTAGTCTCATCAAAGCTAGACATTTTAAAAAAAAAATAACTTAAAGGTTTGAACTTGAGTTAATTCGTAAAATGTTCATCATTGTGTAAAAGCAATGGCTATATAATTTAATTATATATTTTTTTAAAAATCAAATGAAATCAGCTTTACGCTGTATCCCGCATACAGCAGGGTAGGCAGAGGGAATCTAGGGTTAATTCACTCCGTTCTCCACTTTCCGTCGAATTCCGGAGGTAATGCGTGTTGAGTGACGGAAGTGCGGAGTTTGCGTCGACACCAAAACGAAGAAATGAAAATATAATTTTAAATAAATATTTAATTTTCTCGAGTGGGGATCGAATCCACAACCAGTCGCGCGTACAATCACACACTTGTGCCCTTGCGCCACGACTCTGTCCTCATACATCCTACATCCTCATATATTTATATCTTTGGTATTAATTATCATTGAGAAAATTCGATAAATACAAACTAATTAGGAGGCAGGAGTTACCGTTTTCATAAATAGAAAATAACAAGATAGTCTCTATAATAAACACACATCTATCTTTAGCAAGTCTGAAGTACTTGGCAAACAAGCCCTATTTCTATTCAGGCAAGCGTAAGAGGAATTAGTACAAATCCGGTATATGTTAGATATGCTAATTCGCGCGAGGAAAATACGATGTATAGCAAAATGGCTTAGATTGAATGCAGACGAGGTTGAATTATCTCGAGTGTTCTATGGTCGTTCACTTCACTTTCATAGCGCTAGGGAAAATTATAGAAATAAAGCGCATATTACTTTCTTGCATTTTTTTCATAAAAATGCCTATTATAATTTTTTTTTAGTTTTATGTTTCTGCGGATTTTTTACCTACACCCCATCCTCCGCTTTCTGCACGGATTTAAAATTAAAATAATGCATGTTGAACGTGGAACTCAATGCCATATTTTTTCTTATTCTTTTTTATTTATAAATAAGAATATATCATTATTTTTTCCTGTATGTTGATATAATTTGATTGACTTGCGCGTTGAGAACTTAAAATACATTTACATATGAAATGTAAGCAATCTAACAGTTGTCATATTAGTTATTGTTTATTACAGGAAACAGTCTAAATATTTGGTATTAATTTCATGCTTGACGTGGAGGTACCACGTGATGGCCTTGATGGAAGGATAGATGGACAGCAAAGTGATCTTATAAGGGTTCCGTTTTTACCTTTCGAGGTTCGGAACCCTAAAAAAAAAATTATATATAATAATAATATATAAGTCTATAGCATTTAAATGCCATTAAGATGCAGTTGATATGCGCCTGACTAAAAGCGATTCCGAATTAATGTAGATATGATAGAATTCAATACTTTCAATCGTATTTATAATGCAACTTTTTTTAGATGTGATTAAAGAAGACGGTGTTATTTTTAACGTATTTAAAGTGTTATTTCACACTTAGGAAAGAAGAGTACTTTTTAGAAAAGCGAAACGCGAACAGGCTTAGTGGTCAAAGCGATTGGATGAATTCCAAAAGGCGCGGGCTTAAGTCCCGCAACGTTCAAATTTTATACGTTTTCTAAAAAAGTATAAATTGGTGTTATATTACGCCAAATAACACAAAACATTAAAAAAAACACTGTTAAAATATATCTTAAATGGTCGACCACAGTCCACAGATGGCTAAGGCCAATTTTGTGTTTTTTTCTTTGCCATCTGTGCTTTTTCTTAGGCAAATTAACTTTATTTTGTACAATATTATTTACTATATCTTCTGTATGCATATGTATTCATATTTCGCATGTTTAACTCCTATTTACATTATTGGCTTGACATGCTGGTCTAATTGCAGCTGTATCGATTGCGTTCGGTAACATGCTGCTTCATGTTAGACCTTGGTATGTTCAGACATTTTTTCATAACATTGTTAACTGTTTGAATTGATTAAAAGAGTTTTCCTACTGCCTACTTTTATTATTTTGTGATACCTTAGGCCAACGTCAACGGTCCAAAGATAAAAAATATTTTAACTACTTTTAGATCAATCCAAACTACCAAAAAACACAAAAAATATACAAAATTGTAATAGCTTTTATACATTGTTAACTTGTTTTAAATTCGTTATTATGTTAATCAATATAATAACGAATTTAAAAAGTTTTGTTACATTTTGATAATGTTTATATATTAAGGTGTTATTACGATAAAATGAACGTGAAATATCAAATTCTATATACCAATTTCAATGATATTGTCAAATCTGTGTGCTCAAGTGTAGAATTACGCCTACTACACATACAAGGCGCATTTATTTCGCATTAAGTTATTCTATATCGGTGTCAGGGTGTACAGATGGCGAGGCGAGTAAAGCAAAACCTTCAAGGCTAATAGACTTTCAGTGGCAACTATAATTTTCTTCAACTCCATTCACGTGCAACTACAAATGGCGATAATGATGGTCGTTTTCCTAGTTTTCTTTTTACTTCAACCATTGTTTTTTTTATATAGAATTGTTTACTTTAAAAGCTTAATCACGACTGTGTGGTTGCGCAATGTTATGTTTCTTTCAGCAGTAGGTTGTTTATATATCTACTGCTAGGATAATATTGTTTTACATAACTTGCAAACTCGGCACTTTTCCTGTACAAAAATGAAACATTTATAAATATAATGTACATTTTATCTTCTTTTTAGTTTTGTCATTTAATAGTTGATTAAAGTTTTTTATGCCGTGTGATCCCGGCCTAGAATAGGATCATTCTGGTACTGGTGGTGTCGTAAG
>DWAN01001632.1:0-17223 GCA_018230445.1 Heliconius hewitsoni | reverse complement strand
TATATATATATATATATATATATATATATATATATATATATATATATACATAATTGTTAATCCATTGGATCATTGCAGTGCTCTAACTAAAATAATATAAGCACTGCAAACAAATTAACCATGTTATTAGTATTTATAATTTTCCAGATACTTTTCTATTTTTCTAGATCAAAGAAAACGAATATAAAATTGTAACAATATTTGTATTTGAATAATATTTTCTATTTAGAATCGTTGAAAGGGTAGCCTATTTCATAATGTAGATTGTACACAGACACCGTGTCGCGTTGAACAGTGTAGTTTATTCAATTTATTTTTTATTATACTATACTCTAAGTGTTAAAGGAAATAATAACGGATGGCGACGATTTTAGATAGGCAAATGTTTTCTATCTATAATAAATTTTATATAGAGTTTAATTCTATAAAAGGAATATTTTTTATATCTTTTTTATGTTCTTTCCGGAAAAGAAATAAGGCAATGGCACTCACTGGGTATTCGGGGGATGATTATATTTATTTTCATTTCCTCGCTCAAAGGCGGAATATGGGTGGAAAGCGGGGAACGGAGTTTCTTGATACGTTAGGCTACAATATGGTAGGAAATAAACTAAGTGCTGAAACTCTACACCACGCTTAAATTTAAGAGATTATTCATTTTTATTATATTCAATTCTCATTCTTTTTTTACATTGCATATGGTGGCAGATAGGAGATTTTGTTGCCAGGGTCACTTTACATGATCTTCAACATTCTCGGTGGTTAGTCTATTAGCTCTCATGTCCTGCATCATCATCATCTAGCCATCGCTACCTTCGTCGTCCGAGGCATCCATCTCTAGAGATAGACAAAGCAAGGCACTTAATCTTGTATTTACCATTTGGCCTAGGCTTCAGAGATCCCCTTGAATTACAATGTGCGCCAAATATACTGACGAGGCACACTTTCAAATGCAGACACAAAAATGCCAGGAGCTTTCCTTTCTATCCGGGTGCTACCAGCAAACTCCTGAAGGTGAAAATGGCGTGTTTAGCATTCGATCCTTGCTGAAATCCATATTAGGATTCAGAGACAGTACTCTTTGTATTCTAAGGTTGCCGGTTTAAATCTATCAAATACAAAATATTGTCAATAGGTTATACCTATCAAATTAAAATACAAAAAAACATTATAATACAACTTGGGATAAGTAGTAATGAAATAAGCCATCGTTTTCATATTTAATTAAATTTAATAAACAGGTAAACCTCTCGAAAACAGTGCGTTGAAATTTTTTCAATTAAAAACGTACATAATTCAATATTATGTATATGTTTTTATTAAATTCTATCGTGGCGGCACATCGCGTGACTGTAAGCACGACGGTTGTGGGTTCAATTCCCACAACAACAACGCCACTTAACACGCAAATATCAATGAGAGTGGGTAACTGGGTGAGTGTCTTAACACTAGATTCTCGCTCTACGTCTAATCTGCTGTTTATAATCTTATTATAGATAATAGTTTGTTATAATCTTATTATAGATGCACCTATGCGGGATACGGAGGAGATGTAAAATATTTTATATACAAAATTGCAAGTAATCTACTTTGAACGTAATAAGATTAACGGCGGAGATTTATCCGTAGGTTTTTAACGTAATTTTATAATTTCACTATCTTTAGCACTTTATTTGTTAGCCGACTTCAAAAAAGGAGATTATCATTAGCATGTTCGTCCACAAATTTCTCCTAATCTAAAAGTTACTTATCTTCGTTTCTTATTTCAAACAGACTATCACTAGATAGAGGTATATTTCAGCTAAGACTGAATCAATCAAAATCAGTTCAGTGATTTTTGAGATATGGGTGTCCAGTTATACACACACTTCTGAAAGGGTCGTGTATATTGTATTTTGACACTTATTAATTGACTTGAAGGGCAAGGGCTTTGAAGTCGGTTTATTATATTATTTTTTTATTTATATAAATATAAATGAGAATACGTTTTAACTTTTTACCAACAGAAAATTATTTATACGTATGAAATGAAGTCTTGCATTCAATCTCATTAAATTTATTTTCCCTTAGCTCTAGATGCTTATATTAATAACTGATAATAGAATAGAACACATAATTCATAATAATTTTTCCTAGTCGAATTCCAGATTGATTGTCAGCGACCACTCTTACCCAACTAATAATACCTATTACTCGGTAATATTTATATGATTACTTGGTAATATATTTAAGTTAAATTCTAGACTGATAGCGAACCGCCTTGCGCGAGCCCTAGCCTATCAGGTGTTTGGAGAGAGACTAGGAGCGTCAGAATGATACGACGCGAGTTATCTCCCGTGAATTACGGGCAAGTACTAAGGAACGCGAGGTCACCCCTGCAACGGCCTGCACGACGTGGCTCTGTAAGTATTGAGAAAATATTATCCTATTACACTAATATGATAAATGTGAAAGCTGTTCCGCTATAACGCAAAAACTACTGAAGGGATTTAAATGAAATTTTACTGCAATATAGCTTATACATTGGCTACAATTTAGGTAAAATGTATGAATATAATTTGGATATAATATAACAAACAAGTTTAACGTAACGTTTTTATGTAGGTATGAAGAGTAAGTATTTTTTGGGTGTAGTGGTATAGCGTCAGGCTATAAATGCGACGGCTGTGGGTTCAATTCCCACTCGGGTGTTATTTTCATGTCTCCGCTCTGGTGACAAAGAAGTCAGAGAGCGGTGTTGAGTTCGACTACTCAATACGCAATGTCTCAATAATTAATAGAAAAACGGGGAACAGAAAGTCTTGAAACTAATGGTTCCTTCTCCCCTTTTAAGTACACGCTGGATACAGTGTGAAGCTAAAAAAAAAATAATTAAATTAAATGTTTGTAATTGTTTCGAACTTTTTATAAAGTAGCTTATTGAAAATCAGTCAATATAAAACAATCGAAACTTAGCGCTTTGGTTTAATCGTATAAAACGTAAAGTGCAGCGTAGAGATGCGTCACCCACTCACAATTTCTAAATAGAATGCAAGAACACAGTGTTATGTCACTAAATTTGAAAAAAAAGTAGCGTATTATACCGCCTTATTGTGCAACGAATGTCAATGTGATATATGCTTATATGCAATTTAGTACTCGAATGTTATATAAAATAGGTCTTTAATTGAAAAAATGTCGCCACAATCATTCTATTATAGCTGGTTGGGCGTCATATTATAGATGCAGTGCATCCACCGTGAGGAGACAGTGCCTTATTCTTCTGCTTTTATTAAAATAAAATAAAAGAATATATATTGTAAATTTTAAAACTTTCCTGCAAAATACTGGGGGTATTTTATTTTTGAAAATGTAAGTAAATTTAAATTTAACGTTTATAGTAGGGCCATATTAAAATTATAGTAGGGCTTATTAAATTTCAAAACTAGTATCTTGTTCTATTTCATTATATAAAATGTATTATTCAATGTTTGTTTATTAGCTTCACGTTGTATCCCGCATATAGCAGAAGGAATTTAGTGTCAAGACTCCGTTCTTTAAATCAGCCCCACTTTAACGTAGCAGCACATTGTATGACTGCAAGGGCAACGGTTGTAGGTTCTATCTAACTATAGGGAATTCATTATTTTGATTGCCTTGATTTGGTAAGAGAAAAAAAGTGGCGCGTTAGATACCGCTCTGGTACCCTCTGCCGGTTCCCTCTGCTGTTTGCCCTGCTTATTTTTCTATACAACTCTTCTATTTGTAATTGTTTCGAGCATTTTATGAGGTAATTTGATAATATTTATATGGTTTTAATAATATATATACTTGAAAGAAATGAAGAAAGAACTAAATGCTAGAACAGCCCGAATGGTAACATATTAAAACAAGTAAATGAAGTATGTGGTATATTTGTAAAGTATGTTTAGTGGAGACGGAAGAATGTTTGATTGATGATGATGAGATACGAAATGAATGTGGAAATGTCAACCTAGGTGCACCTTAGGCCGTACACAATGCAATGATGGTACTGATGCAGTATAACGGCATCGGTACCAGCAGCGGCAGTGGCAGCGAAACGCTCGCTTAGTATATAGTAGTATTATAGAAGGAGAATGAAAGAAAGATGCGGAGACTGTTTAGCTGATCGAATCCACAATGAAGAGAAACATCTGTGTTTCTCTACATTGTCGTACTAGTACGTACGCAGAAAATGTTCAGATGGTTGGCTCAATTCGAGAAAATGAGTGATTAAAGAATACCAAAAACAAAAGTGAATGAATAAAGAAAGAGTGGCAAGAGAAGCAGGCAGCGGCCTCTGTTAACCTTTAAGAACACAATATCGATAATATCGCAGGAGTAACCTTCCGGAAGGTATGCATGAAGAGGCTGACGACAGAGGTCGACGTCAAAAAAGAGATACGTAGAATCAGCAGCGATTAACGCTACATTATCTCTGGCTATCTCGCTAGTGATACAGCGTTAAGCTAATATAACTTGTGTATTATAATCTTTTTTATTTTTCTCTAGTTATTTATAATCTTTTCTTGTTTTTTTCATATATTATGTCAATCACTTTATCCATATTATTTTCTATCAATCTCAATAGTTCATAAGCAAAACTGAAATCATTTAAATTACAAATGTAATTTTATATAAAATAACAAATAGCCATTTACAATTAAATAATACTATGAAATTTTAGTAATAATTATTTTTATATAGATATATATATATATATATAGATAGTTTTATAAGAAATTTAGATGTTGAGTTTAGATATTATTTAATTAGATTAGAAATTAATTTTAGTATAATATTTCTAAATAATACATATTTTCCATTGTATATAAAAATCCCAAAACTGATTAATAACGGTTCTAGGCATTTTAATAATAAGTCACACCAACACATCAAACACAAAATCAGATTCATTGTTCTCGAGCCAGGATTTCCAAAGTTGACAGCGTTGTAAAAATTCACCGCTTTTTAAAAATTACGTTCCTTTGCTCGCTATGACGTCACGCAGCGACTATCTGATTGTTGTTAATGTGGAGTGGTTACGTACGTAAAAATTGATTTGTATAGTGATTTACACTTAACATTTTAAATTATATACCTATAGGAGTACTCTCTACTGGGTACATTGTCAAATGTCAAAAAAAGATATTATTAAAATAACTTTAAAAATATTTACTAATAGCGGCCCGCCCACGGCTTTGCTTGCTTGAACGACTGATACGATTGTTTATTTCATGTTATTTCACAAAAATCATTCAATTTATAGCGAAACCGCGTGAGCGCAACGAGTCAGAGTATACTATGTCGTGGAGTACGCAAGCGCCGACTCACAACTCGCAGCGCGACGTCCTACGTGCAGGCCGTACTATACCGTATAATATCTTTGTACTTTTTTAACATAGGCTAAAAATTTAAACATTATTTTTTTCTAGTTTCCTATTTTTTTTTAGTTATACTGATAACAAAAAAAAATATTAGTGTGACTCATTAGACAGGTAAATACTTGTTAATGGAAGTGCGCTTTGATCAGAAATTAGTAGTAGTAGTACTTGATTTCGTTAAATGTCAGATTTAATTTACAACTGACTGCGCGCTAAAATCTATTCGAGGATAATTGAAAGATTTATTTTAACAAATTAATTATTAATATGTTTTTAATATATATTTTTTTGACAATTATAATTTATTTTATTATATATAGGTACAGTTTTGAAAATGTTCATATACCGGCTTATAAATGTTTAAACGATGACGTACTACAGTATCTATAGAGTTATTGATTTTGTCATACGTTGTCTGTGCACATGCGCCAGTAGCGCTAGATAGCAGAACTCGACATGATATTTTTTTAGAATTAATTTAAAAAAGAAATCGTATTACTGTAATTCCATAATATATTATTTTAAAGTTAATTAAAAATAATTATGATTGTAGGAATGTTCGAGAAACAAACATTTTAATGTAGAATTTTGAAATATACTTACATTTTTTGTCTATGGTTGCAAACAAGCGGCTGTTGCTTAAAGTTTCATAGCCAAGACCTCGAACAAAACAAGTAAAAAACAACAAATGTCTACGGTTGACGCCTTGACGCTAGACGATGAATTTTGCTACGGATTTTTTACTATTGACATAAAGTATATATTGATAATAATGAAGTGATGTAATTAAAACAACAATTCAATTATAAATTACACTAATTCGAATGTCTTCCGCCGCGTTAAATTACTATATTTTTTTTTGTTTCCGCAACTATTTTAATATTGCATCTTTTAATCATTTTACATGTGCGTGAATGAAATGTCAGATTATAACACTAGTTAAGTATAATACGTAGATTTGTAGATGTTTTGACAATGTAATACCGGATGAATATAGCAATATTTTTCTCCTCACTAACAGATTTGTGGTGTACAGTGAATAAATTAACCGTTGTAATGATACGAACAGATTTAAATTCGTGTAGTTAGGTTTTGACAGCCGGCAGGCTTGTCGTAAGTGATTTACGATAGGCTTTCATAAAAATGAACAGTCGCAGTAGTGTAAATGAAACGAATTTGGTGAATTTCTCGGCCGAACTGTCCACGCTCAATCAGTTGGAATCGAAAGACGGTCTGCTGAGTTTTCCCTTCGATCACATATACGCATGTCACTCACAAAGTGCTGAGAGGCGGCCGCCCCTTCAGCTTGAAAAGGAAGTTGAAATATCAACGTATTGTGTTACGGTTGATGATAAAAATACGAGTTCAACACCTGAAGTATCGAAATTGTCGGACCAGTTGACAGTTGCTGTAAACCAAAATAAAAAACTCAAAGATCTCCTTATTTACCATTTGGATTTGATACAACAACAAAACGAACTTATCACTAAAAGGGACAAGCTCTATCAAGCCTTGAAGCAGGAAAATGATACAGTAAGTGGCTTCATATTTGGTGAAATTATGGTTGATCATTTTTAATAGATGTAATTGCATGTCGAGGTTTGTTTACATACTAAATAGATTGTAGTGGAACTGAAAATATAGATAATGTAATAAAATCATGTATACACCTATTATAAAGTAGAATGAATCTATACAACTTATTTACTTTTTTATATTTCTTCTGAAATAAACCCTCTTGCCACTTATAAACATATTTTTAGTAAATATAAAAAATTGAATTTGAATGTAGTGGGACTCGAACCCATCCCTCTTGTACTTAGTCTAAGTTCTCTGATTACTAAGGAAATCACAATCAAAATTTACTTCCTAATGTCACATTATATAGAAAATACAAAATAAATTTACTCATTGAAAAAAGATAACCAGAAATTAAGTAAAAACCTTCACATATAACAATAAACAAATATTTACAATATGTACTCAGCATATACGGTTATTAATAACTAATTATTTACATAGGTGCTAGTTTTCTAAAATATTTTTCTCTGTCTGGATTGGCATTTAAAAGTAAAAAACATCTAGGAGGTTATGCTTGATAATAGACCTTAGGAAATATTATTGTAAAAAATGTAGACAATATATTAGATAATTTTATAAATTATAAATATTAATTAAAATATCATTTTATTTAGTGTCAACATATATGTATGTATAAATACTTTAGCTAAATTTATGCTTAATAATTAATATAAATTTAGTATAGTTTAGTCCTTAATATTGAACTTAGATAATTTATTCTTATATTAGATTGTTTTAAACATAAGATTGGTGTAAAAAAAATGAATATTTACCTTTTTGAAAAAAATGTTTTCAATAATATTTATTATAGATTTTTTTTTATAATATATGTATGTATGCATTTTTTTTAATGTAAACTGCAACAATATAATAGAATAATATTTAATACCAGACAGTCAGTATAATATAATTTTTAAATCTGGCGTGTGGCTATGCGAATGCTTATTCATTTTTATTAGTCAATAGTATTATTTTATATTATTAATATATTCAATTGTGGGTTCAATTCCCATTCAGGAGAATGAGCTGTAGTCATTTCCTTACTCTTAAAAATCTCACCAAGACAAGGCATGGCTCTAAGTTCTGCCTCTGCTCTCTTAATATGCAGTGTTTTGAAAATTATGTGGTTTGTGGCTACCAAGTTTCATAACACTAGTAATACTGCCTACTTTGTTATATGCAGGGTAGCCAAGAAACAAATAAAATATGTTAAGGCCATCCTTGAGCAGTGGGTCAGGGTCTGGCTGCAGCAGTTGTGGGTTGGAATGCCAATCGGGCGAATGAATTATAATTTTCTGCCTTCTAGTCGATAAAATATGAAATAAAAAAAATGAATGTATGACAAAGTATGTCCTAACATAAAATATCTCTTATATTATGACAATTTACTCCTTTGGGTTTTGGTTATAAAATAAAACTTACTAGCATGCACTTGCGAAATGTATTTATCTACTTTGTAATAACAAAAAGAAAAGTAATAACATATATATGATAAGTAAAACCTCTTTTCAAATTGAAATTTATCTAAAATAATCAATATTTTAATTGTTATTGGATACTGGAGTAAAAAAGCTATTGGATTTTTAATTTTCATTCACTATTCACACACAATGCCTTTAGAATTCGGCAAAAAGTGGGAAACTGAAGTGTCTCAATGGGAATGCACTGTCAAAATGTTAGGTTCCCAAGATCCCTCTGCATGCCTTGCTAAAAATAAATTATACACTAGCATAATTTATTTTTAGCCGGGCATGCAGTAATGTTGACATTAGTCAACATTAGCTATATAAATAAATAATTTAAAATAATAATTTGTTCTTTATAATGTAATGTATTGAATGTCTTTCTTTAAATTGCAATAAGATAGAAGGTTTTATTTATATGAAGAAAAAGAAGAATTGTACATAAATATATAAAAAATGTTATGTAAAAGAAATTAAAGGAAATAGTTATGTATATCATACCATTTTTTATTTGTAATTATGAACTTTGTACATCTATTAATTGATTAACAATTTTGGAGATATTGTGTGTTGTGTGCATGAAATCAATGCTGCTCAATACCAGAGTGACTAAATTTAAATAATTCATTCCCCTGAGTGGGAATAGAACCCACAATCATTTGATTCACAGTTGGATGTATGGTGCCATGCTGCAGCTCCATTAATAAATATTAATAATGCATAATTATATACTTCTATAGCTGAGCTTCTAATCCAGTAGTGTCATGCGAATACTTAATTGAAATTTGATAATAAATTATTAATTGCTTTTAATATGCTTGAAGCGAATTCATATTATAATATTAAAAAATGATGTACACTTGTTGCTATAATGTAAATAATAAACAAATGAGCACTAATTTAGTGAGCTGTACTTATTTCGTATTTTTTTTAATATAATCATTAATTGTAACGAAGGTATGTTAATTTTCCTTTCCATGGGAAAATTTTAATTTTGTAATATATATAATGTAATATGGCAATTATATAGATTTCTTTGTGCGAGCTTATGAACTATTTATATGATATTTATATAAAGATTACTTATTTATTTATACTAACACTTATTGTCTTTAAACTATTTTTATACATATATACTTTATTAAAATATATTTTATGCTTAAATTATGAACAATTTAAATAAATAAATCATTTAATCTGAATTAGTAGGAATAGTGGATAGCTTTAATATATTAAAATAATCACATTGACAATATCCATTTAGGTACTTTCTGACGAATTCTGTAGAAATTGCGTGTTGAGTAGCGGCGCTCAACGCCGCCTTTTGCCTAGTAATCAGAACGAGGATATGAATATGTTAAATTTTTCATTTCTTGTAGTGGGAACGGAATTCAGAAGTTGTAGCGTATGCAGTCGCACGCTTGTGCCTCTGCACCAAGACTGGCCGCAAACAACTCTGGTTCTTCCTTAAAAATGTACTTGTACACACATTTTATTTGAAAGATTTCTATTAGTAATATTAGTTAAATGAATTATGATCTATGTAAGATGTGAGTGGATGTCACGGATTAGTGACATTTTAATGTATACTTTAAATAATTACAATAAAAATTAAACATAAAAAAATAACTATAAATAATTGAAAAATCTAATTCAAATAATATTCCATAGCTCAAAGCGAAGTTGATACGAATGGATCGCAGAATTGGCCTCAGTCACAGGCACACGCACGCGCTAAGCGCACCCACGGCGACCATCACGTCGGGCTCCCTCGGCGAAGCTGGCTCATCCCAAGTATGTTTTCATTTGTTTTTTGGATAAAATATTATTTTCTATCGATTAGATTGATAAGATCTTTCAAAATGCTGAACGGGTTTTAATGCTATTTTCATAGGAGAGGGAGAGGAGAATATTTTTTTTAAGTTGTGACATATTGTACACAAAGATTTGAACCTGTTACTATTGGGTACTGTATGAGATCTTTAACAATGCTATACGATTCACTCACATTCACAATTAAATTAACAATTTCGAAAAAAAAAAGGTTAGCATAATGATCATTTTGCCATTAGTAAAGTCCGGATTCCATCGCGAATGAGTAATGAGCGGGTAAAACTTAGGTGGAAAGGACTCCTTTTAAATAAATATGCCCTTTTAAATAATAATGTTTATCTTTCCACCGACAGATTTTTGTGTTGTTTTGTATTTTTGTATTTTGTAATAACTTGGCTCCACTCCCTGGAACTGAGCGAGTTCACTTCAAGTCTTTCTGATCGCTGAGTCCTTTCCACCCGACTATTTGTTGGTGGACATACAAGTACGCAGTTTGCTCTTGCGAGTTGTAGTCCTTAACCTTAACCTTCCACCGAGAGCGTACCCACGCTCCGCTCTCGGTGGAATCCGGGCTTAAGACATATTTACTTTTATATTATTATTAATAATACTAGCTTTAGCTATTATTAGCTTTATTTTGTTTTTATTATATTTTTTAAATTATTTTTATTATAAATATTCTGTTTGGATCATAAATGTTATTTATAATACTTAGATATGTTAATTTTTTTTTACATTTCAATTTTTTTTTTTTTTTACTTTTCGTCTTATAAGAAATAATCTTCTGAAAAATAGTTAAATAAGTTAAAAATCAAAGGCAGAGCTTGTCTCGTCACAAAAATACTCTCGAAGTACTATTTTGCATATGAAAATATAATTTACGTAATTTTTTACAGGTTTTTACGCATTTTCTTATATGATATGCTATTTCTCTTTTTTTGTGTTATTTTATATTTCATACACTGAAGTCTCTTTGTACACGATGATTTCAGGTATGAATATAAATCGGCAATGTAATTCTATAGCGAGAACTTTATTTTCCAAATTTAATCAGACAAATTGGAATACGAAACTGTACATTTGAAATAAATAATCTATAAAATCGGTTCCATAATTTAATAAAAATAAAAAAAATATACTAAATATTAAATTGAATCTTATCTTTAAATATTAAATTTTATTAATTCTTTACTAGAGTGACTTCTATCTAAAGCTGTGGTATATTTAGACATATCTAGCGAATTTAAATAATTGTTTCATATATATATATATATATATTTATTTTTAGTAATGGTTATGTTGTATTTTGACTAAAAAGCTAAATGCTGTTCTTTAACTCGACCCAATTGCTGTTTTTGTATTTTTTCATAATATTTTTTTCTACTTTTAATTTAATTTGCTTATGATTTCTTTTTTTTATTTTTTATTATTTACAGATTATGTTAAATAGTTTTACTGAACTGCTTTTACCAGATAAGGGAAATACATTTCTTTTTGATAAAAATAAACCTTTTGGACAGACGGCTACATTTGGGATAGCCAGGGCTATCCCTGAAACCGGTAAGTGTTTCTATATATTATTATTATTATTTAAGATAAAGTACTAGAGTCGTAGTGCAATGGAATAAGCGTGTGACAATAAATGCGACATTTTGTGGGTTTGATTCCCACTCAAGCAAATTATATATCTATTTAATATTTTCATTTGCTCGCTCTGGTACGAGGCAAAGCGTGCCGTTGAGTTCCGTTACTCAACACGCAATATCTTCAAAATTCGGTGGAAAGTGGGAAACGCAAATATCTTAATGGGAACGGGGCGTCTTTACTAGGTTCCCAGGTTCTCTCTGCCTAACCTATAGTGTATATAGCGTGAAGCTAATAAAAAAATAAAGAAAATAACTTTGAACTGCGATTTTCTATATATGATTATGATTGTTTGCGATTAAATAATTTAGACTTTATGTTTAAAAAATCTAAATAGTTCTCTTTACAAACACGTGTTATGTGATACGTGATCTAATCTGAAAAGGGGCCGTTCAAGTATTACGTAAGCAGTTTTCTTGCAATTATTCAAAAGCCGCAAAATATACGTTTCTGACTATGCGTTTCATAATTATCTGTGGCCAATATTCTTTGTATTCTAAAATTTTTCATGAGAATATATATTCGAAACTCACAATCCTCTGAACGATCCAAAAGGGCATTTTTTAATTTTCTACGCGCTAAAATAAAAGTAGATTCCTTTGGCTGCCTATGCACCCCCCCTTTCTTTTATGTAGTGGAATTATTGAAAGGTGCATGAAAATGTAATATGATACAGCGAAGCGCCAAGTGTTAAAATGTACATATATAAACATTTTTTTCCGGTACTTTTAAATTAAATAATATTTTTAATTATTTTGATAAAAGATATTCGGTACATCACTTATCTAGTCGTAGTTAAATGATATTATAAAAAAAATATCATATTTTTTTTCAATGTCATAAACGCAAAATTATATATTTAGATTTAATAAGTCATTTTTTAACAGTTGTAGCTGAAGTACACAACTATACTGTCCCTGAGACTGTATTACCGTCGACGTCCTCATCGTCGTCCACAGAAAAAAAACCAAAAAGCGAAAGCTCAAAAATGATTGAAACTAAACGTAGTAGCAAAAGTCAGACATCTAGTAAAAGAGAAACTGGTAAAAGTCAAAGTAGCTGTAAAGGCCCTTCAACCAGCAAGGCTCACAGCTGCAGAGCTGCACTGTCTAAGAGCTTGGCATCTCGAAGTCAATCTTCTAAAAGTCAAGCTTCTACCAGCAAATGTCAAGCTTCTACCAGTAAATCTCAAGCGTCATCTAGTAAATGTGCAGCTACGAACAGTAAGAGTCTAGCTTTGGCCAGTAAAAGCCAGACGGCTAGTAAGAGCCAAACGCCGAAAACAGAGGAGAGTACCGAGACAAGACCCGATCCTATGTACACTGTGGCTTCTAATAGGTAAGTTTTTTATTTATTTATTATTTATCGCTTCATTAGAGGCCAGTCGTGGATGGAGCAGGGGCAGAAGCGCGCGATTGTAAACTCGACTGGTTGTGGGTTTGATCCCCACTCGAGAAAATTAAATATTTAACGTTTTCATTCCGTCATCTGATAACGGCAAAGCACGGCGTTAAGTCCCGTCACTCAAGTCATTCTGTCGAATTCTGCATTTACGCAGAATCCTGAAATCCGATGTTTCCAAAATTCAGAGGAAAATGGAGAAAGGAAGTAATTAAAATGGAATGTTTTAACACTAGATTTTCAGGTTCCCTCTGCATACGTTGCTATTGCGTGTTGAGCGGCGAAACTCAACGCCGCACTTTGCCTCGATGCCAGAGCGAAGAAATGGAAATATAAATTTAAATAAATATTTCATTTTCTCGAGTGGGGATCGAACCCACAGCCAGTCGCGCTTAAAGGCACACTTTGTGCCCCTGCGCCACGACTCGCCTCAGATATTTCGATCATTGTTATTGTTAGTTTATGAACGCCATTTTACGGATACGCGATTATTTTTTGATTATTTACCAACACTTAATGAATTTAAAAATACAGCTTAAGTACAGTAGTAAATACACAAAAACAAAACCTAATAATAATATATTTTTTTAAATAATATAAAAATTTTGTACCTTCTAAAAGTCCTCCAACTTTTATCCTATAGGCTCAGGATTTATTGTAGCTGTGTAAACAGCTTAGCGGATTTCCATTAAAACTATTAATATTTTATACATAAATATAATGTTGTAAACATTAGATAACTCGTCCCAATAATTTTAAGATCCAAGGTCCAAGATTATCGACACGGTTGGCATTTTAATCTAAACCGAAAATCTTCTTCAAATTAGTTAAGAACAAATGACTTTGTAATGTAATATACCAAAAAAAATTTCATAATTAATATTTTTAAAAGAATATTTATTTATTTATATATTTTTTATTGCACACAATTTAAAATAAATTATATATACAAAATTCGGATTTAATGTTAAAGAGCATACATACATTTTAGCTCTTCAACACAAAAACGAAAAAATACATCAACATCTTTTATTTAACGTGCAGTATTAGGTAATTGGTTGTGTGTGTGAAATCTTGAAAGTCGTCAATTTGATACACTTGCCAGTGTTCCATTGAGCTGAAATTTGCATGATGACTTCAGTTCTGATGATTTTTTTAATATATAATCAACATTGTTGTTAATCCAAAATATTCGTCACAACCGATAAAAAATTTACAATTTTTGACACAAACCACCTAATATGGGTATTAAATGAAAGGGTTTGATTTATAAAATACAATGCTCTATGACAATAAAAAGTAAAAAGCGGAAAAAAAACTAGCTTGCTTACATTCTCTTAAAAATATTCTTGTTTTTAAAAAGATTTAGTAAATAGATATTTTATTCCTATTCTAGCGGCACACCCATACAGAGGTTGCAAAGGAATCGTCGACGGACATCTGGCAGTCTGGGCTCCTTACATCGTATGTCCAAGAAAACTGAAACACCGGAGCCCAGTACTAGCACAGGTAACTGATGGGCTTGAGACGGTTGTAGTTTCGATTTACTGTTGATTTGTTTTTATGACTATGATATGTGAAAAAATCACAATATATCGAAATAAGTTGGTTAAATGTCATTTGGATTTTTTATTCTTATTGAGTATTATTATGTTTTGTGTAACTTTTTATTTATTTTTATTTTAATGTTTACGCCCTAATAGTTATTTTATTTTTATTTACTGACGTCTATTCAATTTTTTTGTTGAATTCACTTTTTGTTTATCACGATTTTTATACTAAACAATATTAATTGTATCATTATATCTCATTTTAAATATAAACCTAAACTTAAGTAACTTAAATTAACTCAAAAACGTCACCAATCACACTAAAAACAAAAATTACTTCCACAGCGTCCACAAGCGAAACAGAAACAAGTTTCGACAAAGCGTTTTCTACAAAAAAAACTAAAACACTAAACACATATGGCAAATCGAGGACTACAGCCACTGTCACTTCAACAACTACAACGTTATCAAAGTCTCAATTCGGCTCCTTATCGGATAGATTACAATTAATTGATACCACTCCTACAGGAGAAGATCCTTATCAGTTGGGTGAAGCTGACATGAGGGAACAATCACCCATACCTAAATTAATGCTACAAAAAACCAACCATGGTCGGATGAAAATTAGAGATAATATGGGAGAGTCGTCAAGAATGTTCGATCTGTCTGATACTAAAGCGAAAGTAAATAGATTCATGTCGGCCTATGACAATGTTAAAAAGGAACCGGAAAAGACACTAATAATAACAGATCCTGATTTGAATTTGGTTAAGACTGAACCGGAAATCGATTGGCGGTTATACGAGAAAGTGACTGAAGACGAAACTGGAGTTACAACTGTTGAACCTGAAAACGAAGTAGAAGCCGAAACGCTGAATGAATGTGAATTTTCATACGGCGACGGTTCTAGTGACTTGGGTTCTTTATTGCCTTCGTTAGATGCTAGTGAATTTCAAGAGTTGTTTTCGTCGGACGCTGTGTTGACATTGGACAGTTTAAATGAATTGGATGTGCCAGATGAGAAGATCATTCCGGAAAAGACGAAAAAAAGGACTAGTCGGACCACAAGCCTGGTTAACACTCCCGAGGTGAGGCTTTAATCTTTTTTTTAGGTTCACGTTGTATCCCTCGTATACCAAGACAGGCAGGGAACCTAGTGTTGAGACACTTTGTTCCCTAATTACCACTGTTTTGTTATTCGAACAAGGAAATTAAAATAATATCAAATCCTCAACCATCACCTTAAAAGTCAGATGCCGCACCGCTGCACCATAGTGGCTCCCAAGGCATCATTAGTGATGGGCGTTTTATACACGTTTATATGTATTTATGAGCATTCATGTAACTTTATAATCCTATGTCTTGTGAAATTTCAGATGCGAAAGGAAATTCTCTACTGGTTTTTTTTTTCTTACATGATTTGAGTTTTGTCGTTTGCTAACATTTTTTTATTTAGGTTCAACTTGGTGCCTGATAATATGATGGATATATATCAATGTATTTTATATTGTGTTTTATACATGTATTTTATGTATTTCTATACTCATTCCTCTCGATAATATATTAATATATTTCTTTAAAATTTTATACAGGAAGAGCTTGTAGAGCCAAAACGTGGCACAGATAGCCGTCGTGGTAGGAAAAGGGCTTTCTCAGCCACCGGACCGGGGAAACAACCGAAACCAGCCGTGCGTGCTAAAGCCACAAGGGGCAAAAGTAAGTGTATACTTGTACGTAGCTTCTCGTCCATAATATCCGAATTCGTTTTTTTTATATACAACTTACAGATCGCGAGGTTTAAATTGAGTTTTACGTATGTGTGAGCGATTTGAAAAGTGAGACCTGATAAAAAAATGATTTTGACACTCGAAGTATCAACTTTATGTTCCACTCTTAATAAAATTGAACACTAAGATAAAATATAAATAATTAAATATAATATAATATAGTATACTTCTTGTACTGTTGGTTACCAAAAAAATGTATAAACCGTCTTTTATAACCGAGCGATATACGTGACACCTACACTATATATGAACACTCACACAAATGCAAAGCTCAGCTTAGGCCTCTCGAAGCGTACTTAATAACTCAAAACCTGATTTTTTTTAATACTGTGTGATATATATTTTTTAATTATTTACTATTTATTTGTTTTATTGTTTTAATAAGATGACAATATTATTGTTTTCTTATCCGTATAAAAGGAAAGAGATGGACGATATCTGATAAATAATTTATCAGTAACTTATCAAACAGTTGTCTGTCAAACGGTTTACGCTATGCATATGCACATGCGATTTTGCTATAATTATATTTCTATATATATATATATATATATATATATATATATATATATATATATAT
>DWAN01001631.1:0-17223 GCA_018230445.1 Heliconius hewitsoni | reverse complement strand
GCCTACCCTGCTGTGTGCGGGATATAGCGTGAAGCTAATTTAATTTTTTATTTAATCACAAGTAACTAATTACAATAGATATATAGGCTAACCATAATATAGATATATAAAACGCATGGATTTCATATGAAATAAAATATTTTTCACATACATTTGAATCATAAAATTAAGATAATTGTCTGTATAATTACAAAATCTGATGTTCTGCTGGATTCATATAATATGCATATGCATAGAAGTGCTATTTTAATTTAACTAGTTACTCGATTAAGCACCGCGTGTGCTTATTGTAATTTAGCGTGTTTGGCCGTGACCAATGATCTATTAACAACGTATTTATCAGAAATTTGAACTCGCTTAAAGAATTATGTACTACAGTCTGCAGCAAAAATTTTACAGAAGTTGTTATTTATTTGAACATGCACAAAATTTGTACAAAAAAACACATTTTAGGGTGACACGTCATTACGTATTTTAAAGCTAATCAGACTTACTCAACACATAATTTAAACTGAGTAATCATAATAATAGCTGTGGTAATAATTACAATAATGAAAAAACTGATCGTCTGTAAAGTCGGTTTAAGACGATAATTTTCGTAACAGCTTTAGTAATAGCTACTTTTATGACTTGAATTGGACTATTATCACTAAATGATAGTTATTTTGCATAATAAATAGATATTCTATTAAATCTTTTAATAGATTCACATTTATTTAAATTTGTTAATTCAAATATTTTTTTCTTAAATTATACAGATTAATTACAAATAATAGTGAGCTATTTAATTACAAGTAACAATGATTAGATAAATGTTTCACAATACAGCTTGTCGCTTAGGCTGATTGTTCCTCTCTATTGTTTGTTCAGCGCTCTCCCTTGCACGCTCGGCTCGGGCCAAACGTGACAATGAGTCATGCTTTTTCGTGCGTGCAGCCGGCGTTCATCGATTTATAAGACGTTATTACGTTAAAAATACATCTGAACAAAAGAAAGTTAAATAACTTTGTATAATAGAATCACACAAGACTCATTTAACTACAAAGTTCTTCCTTTTTAAATTATGTAAACAATATTGAGCGTTCACAAAGTGAAATTGAAAGTTTTATCACCGAAATAGATAACGATTGTATGCGGGAGAAGTAGCAATAAAGAAACAATAGTATGAGAGAGTAATATATTATTTTAATTTATAATGTTACATTCAAACAAAGAAAATAATAATTTAATTATCGAGTATATTTTATACATAAAATATGTATACATATTTTTTCAGCTTTACGCTATATCCCGCACGTAGTAGTAGGGTAGGCAGAGGGAGACTAGTGTTAAGACACTACCCTTCTCTCTTAACGTCGAACTCCGGAGGCCTCATTAACATAATCTCAACTTAAGTTTTAGACAAAGTTTGCCAATAGTGAGTACAAATGCAATTATTTTCTTAACGAATCAGAGTAAAAAGTAGACATGGACGTTTCAGTCGGAATGTTCAGGTAGCCACGAAATCGAGTTGTTGATAACGAGGACATTGCAATTAAGTCGCGCCGCCGTGCCCCTCTCGACATTTTGGGGCCCGGTGAAAACAATAAAATTGTCTCTTGCATTATTTTTGGATCAAATTGCGCGTCGTTTTTCAATAATTCGATGCTTATTCTGATTTTTCTTAATTTCATTTTCAGTTTCACAATTGTGAGCGTAAACGTAAATATTTTTATTTTTTAAATTGTACATTTTATTACGTGTTATAAATCTTGTAAACGTTACTTCGCTTGTACCAATTTATCTTACTTAACTTATTTTTAAGGATGTACATATACCATTTAACAAAAATATTACAAGTCCACTAAAAATTAAATTATATTATAATGTCGCAGCAAGAAATTGGATATAAATATAATTCCTATTTATAATAAGAAACTGAATCACGTACAGATTTTTAGCACATTGATAGACCATAAATTGCTCGAAACTCTAATTCATAAAAGGCTATAATCACTTAGAAGTCATTTAAAATTTTGCCTGCCAATTGAATTACCAATATGTTTTTAGCAAATAACAGCCCCATAGATGGCCATAAAAGTTAGAAGCCGCAATATCACTACTCTACTGATATTACATTCCCGTCCCCGGCGGCTGAGCACTGTCGTCATGTACGCCACCCCCTTCTCCACTCGCCGCTCGCCTACCAAACTACAGTCCCATAAGGTAATGAATTCGACCACATCTACACATACAGGCTAAAATTTTCTCTAGCAATTTATACGATACTAAATATTAGGGTTTTGCTTTATGTTTTTGTGGTTTTCTTAGCATTGTACAATTATGATTTTGTAAAAGTGTTTCTTAAACTAAACTATTGAGCTATGAGCAAGATAAATATTTATTGAATCAAAATGTAATAATTTTCTCTATTAAACTGTTAGTCGTTTAACTGGTAACGTGCCTATTTCTAATCAAATAGTTTTTTATGGCAAAATTTAAAACGATAGAAAAACAACGCTGAAGCACAAATATTTGATGGACCAAACAAGTTGTCAAATGGAAAACAATCAAAGCATTTTGTTGGTTACTCTCAAAGGACCGACTAAAATGTTGCATGTGATTGCTACCATAAATCGATTACGTAACGAAAGCAATGTCACTCCGATTCATTGCAATTCGTCCAGATTGGAGAGTCCGCTCGTAATTTATGAATTTAATGAAGATAAAACGGAAATTCTGACCAGTAATTTGATTACGAGACATATACACATCGATCAATGTTTAAATTCACAATGAAATTGCAAAAAAATGATAAAAAATAACAACAATATGAAAATGTAGCACGATATCCAATAGTTCGTTCGAAATTCTGATTTTTAAACAAGTGATTTAGATAGTAGTTGTAAACTTTAACCAGTTTCCTTAGCGAGTGCTTCTACGTAGTATCGGATCGGTTAAGTACCTATGCTTTAAATATCTCGCCGGCGCCGCTTTTACTAACAAATCGCGACTGCAAGGTTTCGTAATGGATGCCAAATACAGCGTTCATTTTTAAAAATTGCAAAGTAAGCACATTTGCAGACGTGTAAAGTGCAGGAAGTGGAGTTACTGTGTGGCTGTTTTGCTCCCTGCTAGAGAGTAGAGACTAATCTTTTAACGCGTCACAATCGCACGTACATAAATTGTAGCTTACGAGTACTTATGAATTCGATAGAATAAAGTCACCTCTTCCCTCCTGATGTGAATTATATATGATTAAACAAAAGTGGTATAAGATTATTCACTATAAAAATAAAATATATTTATTCGCCCCGTGAAAGAAATTAATCTTGCAGCGAGATTGTAATCTTGTTCTTAACTTTCAGGTTAGTCTTCATTATTACGTTTCACTGTTTCCGGTCGGCAGATTTGATTTATGGCTTTAATTTGGCAAGGTTGGCGACGACGGGCCGAGACATGTCGGAGTGTTTTCAAGGAGCCATCGTGCAATTGTTTAATTAATCTTAAGCTACGAGAGCGTCGAGCGCCACGCTCCTGCGGGTGCACTACACTTGGCCAACTTTAAACTCGTTAAAAGTTCCTTTGAAACATTTGGCGCCTGATAAGCCACAGTCAGACTCGCTTTCAAGATTGTTAACTTATCTGCTGTTATAATTAAACAGATTTTAATATGCCATTTCTCGCTAATATCTATTAGAGTTCGTGCTAACTATTACAATAACTAAATCTACACAAACGCTTAAGACCTAATAATACTCCCTAATAAGTGCTTTATAATCACAATTGAGCAATATATTAAGATATACGTACTACCTAAGCGATCACTAAACATACGTACACAACAAGGTATTGGAGTGAACAAGGCTCATTCCACGCACACAAGATGGCGGACAATGGCCCTTAGCGGATAATTACTCAAATAGATTGCCCATTGGGGCATTGTCTCTGTGTGCTGCGTAATATAGGAAGGTTACTGACTTGCATATTAAGCATTTGAACGAAATTTGTCCTTCCTTATATGTTCATTATCTCACAAAAATAGTTCTTCCGCTCTGTCCTCTAACTAACAAGTAACCACTTACCTTAATTGTGTCTCCACGCTTTCAGTCAAGTCAATTTCCTTAATTGCATTTGTTGCGAAATGTTTTATTTAAAATGTTTAAAGATATACCTACTTTCAATTCACATGTTAGTACATGTTGTGCGTTACAAATGTAAATTTAGTTAGTCTCCCAATTTAGTTATTTTTATAACTCCATGCTCAAATGAACGCAGTCCGATGGAAGATAGTTAGCCTTATTTTTTGGCACTCAAAAAGAGCTGACACATTTTTTCTCGGTTCGCATTACGTACCTTTAATCAGACGTTTTGATCAACACGTCCTCGCTCGGTAATATAATTACAGTTAACAGCAGGACGGCGACGTTATCGCGCATATAAATTAGACCGATTTACATTAAAGCGTCGCGACACGGACCCGGCTATTATCGTGAGTGATGCGGGAGTAGGTGCGGGCCCGAGATCATTGCCTACGGTATCGGGTCCTATCGGGACCGCCGACTTCACTTCACCCCGGAATGCTAAACTAAACAACGCAATCATATGCAAAGCATATACAAAACAGTTGTTGTTTTCACACGAAACAGTTTGGCCGTGTAAATTTATATTCGTGATGGAATCTCTGCCGCGGGACTCGCTGACCGGCTGCTGATTCGTTTGTTATTATTTATATAATTGTATCTATTGATTTAATATATTGTCATGTCGGTGTATTTACAAATCAAAATAAATTCTTAGACTATCTGAACAGAAATTATAACTTTAAATACAATAAATATTATAGTTACAGGTAAATGAATATTAAACTCTTTCACCACACAGTTCTTTTCAAAACCAGTTACAAAGGCAATTGCAAACATTAAACGGGAACATCCCCTTTAATCGCGTTCTGTTAAATTAAATTAAAATCATTCATTAAGCGTTCACTCACATTATTTCCGTCACGCCGTTCATAAATTAATTTTCCACATTGCGCTGTAGAGCCTCCGCAAATTGGTCTTAATTTACTTGAAACGTATCGCCTTAATGATAACCGTGTAAGCAATATTTGAGTGAAGGGGAAACCAATTTAAATCAATTGTTTTATTGATTTATTTACAAATAAACTATTCATTTTTCAATAGTTACATATGATTTGAATATTTAAGATATAAGTAAACCTTTTTACTATGGCATACATGCGTACAGGTCACAGGTGTAGTGAATATTTGAAACTTGCAGTTATATGAAATGGAATAAACACAATTTCACTAACTACAGTATAATACTACAATTGTTTATGATTATTTAGTACTTAATGCGTCACACACATTTAATAAATAGTAAAAGAAGTCGTATTTGAAAGCTAAAAACTTTGGTTCTTATCAAAGCTCAAGAGAGCCAACCTTTATTAGCTATTTTATCGAGCGTTTTAATCTCGACGTCTTGCCGCTATGGAATGGATAGGTCTCATTTAAAATTGTTCTTTTTATACAACTACTCAAAACTAATCACTTTCCTCCTTCGTTTCTCACTGAGTGCTTCTTTATGCAAAAGTTTACCACAGACAATTATCAATAAGTATATTCTAATAGGTTTTCTATGTAAAGTTATTTTTTCACGAATTGCTTCAAATTTGAAGGAAATCGTTAAAAAGTGCTCTAACAAATATTTATTTAATATATTTATTACATTAAATATTTAACAATCAAAATTTTCATATAATTGGTTCATTATAATATTCTATTTAATATGCTAATCACCGCTAGGAATTTAATATTGACCAAAATGCGCTAGTAACACGCTCACAGCTCGTATCTATTTTATTGATGTACATATTATTAGGTATTATTATCATTTACATCATTTTGTTTTTCAACTTCACGCTGTATCCCGCATATTGCAAGGTGGCCAGAGAGAATTTATCGATTAGATACTCGGTTCCGCACTTTCTGCCGATTTTTTGAAGCATTTCGTGTTGAGTGGCGGATCTCAACGCAGTGCCTTATTTAGCGTTGGGACCAGAGCGAAGAAATTAAATTACGTATTAATAAATAGTAATTCATCCCCCTGAGTGGGAATCGACTGCGGCCTCTGTGCCACGATTCTGGCCTACTTTATCATCTTATTTATTTATATATTTGACCTTGACTTTATAAAATGTCATAATATGCTTTTGCCAATTTTATGTAAGTTTACCTTTTTATTTTATAAAAAAAAAGTAGCAATGCAGACTGTGTTATAAAGTAAACAAATAATAAAGAGATTAAAACGAGAACGTGATGTACTTTTTGTCTCTCCAAGAACATTTTCTTACTTAATTTTTTGTTTTGTGCCCGTGGCTTTATCTTTGCTCATCAAGCTAATATAACGAGCCCGTTAGTCAGAATTTGAGTCATTCTTCGTACAATGAATACTAAGACTAAGTTAAGCTTTGTAGACAGTGTGTCCAAAAAAAATTTAGTCGTACAGTCTTTGTTATCTAAATTCCATCTATATAGAACAAGTAAACCAAAACTTAGTTTTTATTATATTCTTTACTAATAATAGTGTTTTACTCTGTAACAATCAAAAGCATAGTCTATTTCAGCAAAAAAAAAATCCAAATTCAAACGCTAGTAATAAAATAAATGCTATTGCTTTTATTCATTAATTTACATAAATACGACATTACAGTCACGAAATCTTTCTATAGATTCTATCTAAGAAAATACATACTAAAAGTTATTTTCTTTCTAATTACCGAGACGTTGATATAGCTCAAAGCCCACTACATATCACATTCATTATCGTAGGATATCGATGAGAATCTCCAGCATCCAATCTCGCGGGGATCGCTGGCGGGCCGCGTATTCTTGTAATTTCTGCGGCATAATTTTATTTATTAGAGTGTGCCCTCATCGAAGCGGCGAGAACACCCCATTTGCCGCTTCATTGACTTACAACGGCACTCCATAATACTTCGCACATATTTCTGTAGCGCCTCTCTCGCAAATGTTGGATCCCTCGCACCTCATTATATTGCGGATGACATTTAATAAAACATTATGGTTATCTCTAGAACGATTTTCGATGAACGTGCCGCGAGAGTTGGTTATTCAATTTAGAAGAATGGAGGAAACCGTCTTCTTTGTTATAATGCGGTTTCTTATTTAGTGTTCTCCGCTCGAGGTCAACGTCATTATGCTGAGCTGAAATAGCTTCAATAATAAAGTGAATAAACGATTCTTATATTTTTGTTTTTGTCAAGTACGCGTGTTTTAATTCTTCAAAATTAGATATGTCCAATATCTAATTTTGAAGAATAACAGAATGATGCAGTGATTAATATATATGAAAATTGTCAAAATATAATATATATTTAAAATTTTTAATGGATCTCAAGGAGTTTAAATTATTAATACTAAATTATTATAAGTAGGTCATATTATTAATAATAATACGGTAATATTGGAGATATATAAGAATATATCTCAGTAGCTTATGGCACAAGATTAAATTGTATATTTGATTCAATACATTGACATTTCCAAGCTAATATGAATGTGAACCATGCATATACGTATAGCAAATGGATTCTAGAGTATAATTTTCTAAGTCATTAGAGTCTTATGGCCGTAGTAAATGATATTCATAGAAACATCAAGGTTATTACTGCATAACGGAATTTAACGATATTCATTTTTATCCTTTCCCATTGTTTCAGTATAATTTCCACATTATCTAACCTTTAGATTGTTGAAAAATTTCTTCGTGAGGCTTATTTCGTCTAAAAAATTGAACTGATTAAGATTGCTTTGAGTGTTTTGTTTGTAATTATATGTGCTACTGTTACATATTTAAGACAGAAAATTTACAACTGTCTTTATTTAATCAATCTTAATAAATGATATAAAATAATTGAAACATATTTATTACAAACGAATATTACTCAAACGTCTATCACAATGATCATATAATTTTGCATTTTAATATTTTAGGTGAGGCACATTCTTATAGGGCGAGTGCGAATGTTTTGGGCCCTAGACGCAGTGACGTCACGATCGTCGCCACCCCTGCCCCCACACTTCCCCCGCCTTCATTTGTTTTCTGGTGTCACTTCTTATCTCGTCTCGCAATTATTACAATTTGTCCGCTCCTCCCCTTATCTTAGCGAGTTTGCCACTTCAGCATAAAGGCACCCGACTTCAGCAAATTCCCGCGATCATATTGAGGAGGAAATCCTCTTTTTTTCTAATTTTTCCAGCAACGAAGACTTTAGAACTTTATATAATGGCGAAGGCGTAAATTGCAAAGATCGTAACCAAATACTGTAAACGAAAGCGCTTGTTGTTTATTCCTGCGCTAACTTTACTGTTTCATTTGCTACTAAAGTTTATGAAACTTTTTACTCGGCATCTACTGCACTTTTATATTTTTAACTTATTTATGGATGGAAGATCGTATAAATGAAAGACATTTTTATTATCAAATGCATATCTAAAAGAACAAAGCCAGTTAGATCGTCTTATTGCATTGAACGTGCTCTAAGTTACTTGACTTCACTTTAACTCGAAGTATAAGCTACGGGAGAGCGCGCGCGATGTCAATTTGCAGCAGATGTGTGAATTAAACGGCCATGAGGTCGTTAGTGCGCGGGGTTGTAGCACTGTCGCATCTTCGTATTTTTATCGCTTCTTTGCCGAAGGGGAACACCGCGCGTGCTCGTTGTCGCGACAAAATGTTCAATTTTAGATACAAATAAAAAAGGTCGGATGCTTCGTGCAGAATATTAACGGCTCACAATATGAACGGAGACATCCGGAATCCGCGTCAAAACTGCCAAAATGGTGTTATACTTTTTTAGCGCGGAGGTAATAAGTGAGGCGGGCTCCGGTCGTGCCATGGATATGAAACTCAGAAATGTTTATGTTATATCGTAATATGATCCGTATATGTAGGATTCGTATCCGATCCAAACGTCCGAATATATTCAAGCAGAATTAGACACCGTTACCGTATCATGAGGTCGCAACCTTTAGTCGCTTCTTTTCAGATAATGTGTAGAAATAACCGTAGCCGTTTTTATTTTATTAATTCTTATTCTTCTAGAAATAGATTAATAATAAATTTCATCTCAGTCCAGTTCAAATTTAAAAGCTAGTCGAGACTCTTGTATCATGTGCCGTGACTGACCTGCGCTTCATCGCATACGCCAAACATTGTCACTTCTAATTGCTCTCGTAATTTACTAATCTATCTATCTCGCATCTCTAGCCTAAATGTAGACTCCATTAGAGTTGAATGATCATTATTACTTTGATTTATCAACTGGTACCAAAATATTTATTGAAATTTGATTACATTGATTTCAATATATTAACCTGATATAGCATACTAAATTATCTGAAGAATAGTAATTTCAAAATACGGAAAAAGTCTTCTTTCAGTAAATTCATATTTTCTTTTATAAATGGATAAATGAAGAGAAGTAAGGATAACGTATTATTATGTTTTCTCCTAAACTATTATAACGTAAGAGACACCTGAAGATAAAAAATCCACAATAATATATTATTGTTTGTATATTTCATTTATGAATATTATATTAATAGAAATAGATTTATAATACATAAATACCACCCGTAATTATTTTTTTACGGCGATACATCATCATTCAGTTTGGGGTTCTAAGACAAAACCGCCAATAGAATAATACGCATCAACTGGTTGCATAAAACGTTATATAGTGTTTATATGTAGGATGTAGGCACACTATAGTCGCAATAACCCCTGAGCCGTGTTAACGCGCTTAGGAGCAGATTTGCCTATGAATTGCCATCTCTGCTGTACGCCTGAGTTTCTGCTCAATAGACTTCAACAATGAACTATCGGTACCGAATTAAGGTGAATTATTAATTTTCATTCGAAACTGAAGCCAGTCGTGGCTTAGGGGCGCCAGGTATAACTGTAAACGCAACAGATTGTGGGTTTGATTTTCACTCGAGAAAATTAAATATTTTATATTTTCATTTTCTTCGCTCCGATGTCCAAGCAACACGCAAGAATCCAGTATTCGTCGAAAAAATGGAAAATGGAGTCTCTTAACACTAGGCTCCATCTGCCTACCATGGTGTTGGCGGGATGCAGAATGACGCATTCGAAATTTACTATTCTTAACTTAACTTTATTTAATTTTATGTATTAGATAATATTTTTAAACTGAAAATATCTATATAACTTAAGAAAGAAAAGTCACTCATATTTAAATATAATTAATTTATTGAAAATTTCTAATGAAAACAGACTACGTTTGTAGTTAAACTTATTATTACAAATCTTAAGGTAGTTTTTACATTTTCTACAGGAGAATCTCTAAGGGAAACCTTTTCCTGAAAAATTTTACCTACTTAACGTGAAGGGGCGGGATCACCTTCTCTTATTACGAAACCGGTTTCTGCGACTACAGTAGATAGGGCTCAATAGACAAGTTTAGTGTGGTTCTTCAATGGACTTCAGTAATAATATTTGCATACAAACACTATCGCACCAACATGTACTATATTGTAAAAAAAATATCTAAAACTCTTAATTATAACATTATTATTTTATTGTTTATACTGCTCACTTCCAAATAGTCCTAGATAATTAGCACAATACTAAAACAAAGGTTAATGGCATATAACGAATTTCCAAATTTCAAACGATTTTTAGGGTTACGTACCTTTTAAGAAAAAAAGGGAACCCTTGTGGGATCACTTTGATGTCCGTCCGTCTGTCTGTTTGTATTATCTGTAGTCTTTATGTCAGGAACGCTTGGAGATATCGACTTCAAAATCAAACCATATACTCTTACATACCCGATCCGAAAAATCAATTTTCTACATTTAATTAACAAAAAGATATGGCCGTTTATACCGCAAAAAATGCGTATTTTGACACTATAATAGGAATCAAAATTAATAGGGTACTTCCGGTTGACCGTGAATTATGGAAACTTAAATTCAAAGACAGTCAAAATTTAATTTTAACGCCACTACTTCAAGTGAGGTATCAGAAGAAAAGTTGTTGTGCATATTCCAATACATATTTTATTCATTTTTATGACCAATTAAAGTAAATAAAAATACAACGCCTTAAGTATCATACAGTTTACATGTTTAATAAGATGAAAACTAACAATTTTTTGTTGTAAATCTCAGTTAATTAAGATAAGAAATTACCTGATTATGTGAGGCCAGTCGTGGCGCAGGGGCACAAGTGTGTTACTGTAAGCGAGATAAGTTATGATTTCCATTCTCACTTGAGGAAATGAAATATTTAATATTTTCATTCCTTAATTCTGGTGCCGAGGCAAAGAGCGGCGTTGAGTTCCGCCACTCAACGTGCAACGCCTCCAGAATTCGGCGAAAAGTAGGAAGCGGGATGTCTTAACCTTAGTGTTAAGACCTCCCTCTGCCTACCCTGCTACATGCGGGATACAATGTGAATCTGAAAAAGAAATGGATTTTAATTTTTTTCAATTTCTTAGACATGACATTTGGGACATTGTTCTGCACTCGCTTCAACCAACCTCTTTTGGACACAGTAATGTTAACACAGCTTCATGGAGGCGGAACGGAACGGATTAAATTGCTAGTGCGCTGATGTATTTATAGCTGGTCCGGAGACAAACGAGCGCGCACGTGATGGACCTACCTCGTTATGGGAATTAATCGAAGTTGCACTGAAAAGCACACCTGAACCTTGTAACTAAAATATTCCAGCCATTAAGGCTAATTAACATGAAAGTCCAAAGAATATAGTTAGTCTATGACATAGTGATTGCACCAGAAGGTTTTATTTGGATATGTTTTTTTTGTTTTGAAGCTAATTTTGTTAAAGCACTTTCGCAATCGCAGCTGATATTCCGTGAGCTCCAACCTAAAATTTTGTTTAGATAAAAGTAGAGAACGTTGATAATTTAACTGCCTAATTATATAATAGTCCGTTATATCAATAACAGTATGATTGAGGTTATATAAATGAAAGAAAAGGGTTTAATTACATTTTTATATTTGACACTCATTACAATTCACAAGCCAAGTTCTTTCTTAAATTTATTTAGTCATCTCAATCTTCTTAACAACAACTTTCCTTTCTCGAGGAAATAAGGCGTTAATTTACATTTCAAACGAAATTATAATTTAGAGAATGAGAAAAATCCTTCCCTTAAACATCAATTTACATAACAATTCAAATATTTTTTTAGACAAATTTCAATTATCTGATGTTTAAAAAAAATTTTATAAATATCGTACATATTTGGTTTTAAAGTTGTTATTTTACAATAGGTATATCGGAAAAATATCAATGAATGGTAGAGCAGTACTGTTCGGTTTGATTATTACAATTGGAGAAAGCACCTGCGTCCCATACAACCTACACGAGCTAAAATAACCGCTAAATCGAATTATTGGCCGTCGACCACTATTCAATACGTCTACGCACTCCAATTATTGTTCCAGTTGGGTCAACGGGTACAGTCAGCCCGAAATTACTAGATCAATTGCAAATTGTAATCAATACCAGTGATATTATTCTTCGTGCAATTTCAAACACACAATAGTTTGATATAGTATAGCTGCGTAATCTAATAAATGATTTAAATATTATATCATTAGATATTTGAGGACAAGTTTAGAAGAAAGAAGTTTGTATAACATGAAATATAAACAATATTCCAGTCTAATATAATATTCAAATTTGCATAAATTTAAGCACAGTGCCAGATACATAACTTACTTAACCTATAAAAAGTATGATGCAATAGGATGTTAAATATTATCCATGCATGACAGGAAATGTTTCAACTTAATTATTTAGTATAAATTGTTGATCTTGAGAACTTCATTCCTTAAATAAACTAGCTGCAGTCAATGAGGACCACCAATTCCACATTCCCTTATCGCTTAGAATAGAAAATCTTAGTGTTCAATGTCGACTTTGAAGAGAATTTAGATTTTTTGAATATTCAGCCTTAGATAATATCTATGAGAAAAACTATTGATTCCCTATTGAAAATCAGTGAGTAGATGTAGACTTACCGAATTTAAATTTCTTCCCCCGCTTGGACGTGCAATTATGTTGCATGTGTAAGAAAATGTAAGATTGTATTATAGGATACCTAATATGATAGAGTTAGTAAATACTTTCGGTATCTTAATAAACACAAAGTGAAGAAAGAAATGACGTTACATAAAACTAATTTAACAGTGCATAGTGACCAGGGTCAATCACAAATACGCTCCAGACCATTATGTCGCACTTTGTTACAGCTTCAGGTTTGGCTCTAGAGCATCAGTATGTCGGGAAACTGTTGAGGAAACATATGTTACTAAAAAAGGAAATCTTTACAGCAACGGTTAGTGAGTATATTACCAGAACGTCGGCTTCATCGCTTTGTCTAAAGAATTTAGTGCAAATTCAAACTAGTCAAAATGTATGTTCATTTAAGATTAACCTTATCTTCTCTTACTTTTAAGAATTTAACGTGAAAATTCTAATGTTATTATTTTAGTTTATTAACGTTTACTACTTTAAAGATTATGAAGCTGACTTCCATAAAATGATATTTTAAAGTCTCACAGCAGCAAAAAGTAGGAGCTTGGAAATTTTCTTTAAGGATATGAAGCACTTGACGTAGGAAAAGAAAAATACAGGTAAATATAATAAATAGCGGTATAATAGCGATCTTCACGCGAAAGATTAGCCACAAAAGCCAGAGGCTTACCAGTATTTATAAGGAGTGTTAGCGCCACGCCAGAGGGCGGATCCTGCTTCAATTCGGTGGCTATGTAGTTCGTAAAAATATTGATAAAAATAATAAAACAAAGCCCGAACTTAGGGGATAAAACTTTATACCTAGTTATTACTGTCATAAGGCAATATATTATTTATGACTATAATAAAAGAAAAAATACCAGAACAATATTAAAACTAAAAGTTTGAGTCGTTTGTAGGTTGCCATTGATTACATGCATAGAGCATAAAATAATTTAATGTAAATAATTGTCAAAATTGAGATAAAAAAATACCTTGTAAGTTTCATTGATATTACTACTGAGATAAATGAGTGTGAGGAAAAAGTTAGAAACATTTTTCATTAGATATGTTGCCTACTCGAGTTAATAAATCGTTTTTATTTAGTTCACTTTATGTTAAGTGATAAAACACATTCGTCTTTTTATTAACATTTTATTTATTTTTGTTTGACATAAAATATAGGTACTTAAGGTTTTTATAAAGTTACGTTTTTTTAACTGTTACCTGGTGATATAATTTTATTTTAATTTTATCCTTAAATAACTACTCATCATCAAACGTGAAAAGTGAAGTTTCGATGATTTTTCGAATAAATAACTATATAAACGTGTCCATTGACGGAACGCACTCATATAACGATAATGTAATACCTAATAAAATAATTTATTTATAATATCCATATTTATTAGTAAAGTATTATAACAAGTTCATTAGTATTCACAATCGAGAAAGCTAGGTATGCCCTAATTAGAACTCGCGTGCGCTTTGTGCTTTGATTTATGAATAAAAATGTAATACAGGCTATGAAATAAAACTAATAGAGATCCTTTTGCTATATTAATATTGTATTCCTTTATTTTCACTTAAATTATGTAGGTATAAAATATATTTATTAAACTGTCTCAAATTATCTATTCCCGTGTTTTACTTAAAAGTAACAGTCTTATGCATACAATAAATACATACCTACATATAAATAATCATATTTATATATTAGTATCATGTTTTTTACCCATTCGGCAGATATACTGAGATAAACTAGCGTCAAGAGTTAGACACTCAGTTCTCCACCTCCTTCACTCCTTCCTTAAGAGTAAAGGGCTCCATTATCTACTCCCTTCACTCATCTACTGAGTGGCAAATGAAAACAAATTAAATATAATAATTTCCCCGAGTTTTCGTAGGGATGGGAATCTATAGCCATCGAGAATCTTGAGCAAAATCCGCTTGTATGAAATAACGATTATTTATTTACTTTTCTAAACTACAACTTTTCTAACACAAAATGTTCATTTACAAAATGATAATTATTGTATAATAGATACATCGAAAACTACAGTTTCAGACAAAACATTTACTTTATAATAATTTTATCAAACAAAATACTTTATATATTTTTTTTTATTTGTGAATTTAAAGTAGGTATTGAGGAAAATTTGCCAAAACACATTAGTTAGTAAAAATGCATATAAATTGTTTAATCAGTTTCTCAGCTTAGCGGTTACAAATGCTGACTGCTTTCTGCAACACACAAAACGACAAACAGATAAACATTTTAAAAATAGTACCCAACACTACTATTACATAGATAAATATCTCCCATCTACTATAAGAGATATTTTTCTTTTTTTAATTAGTTAGCAATTAGTTACAATTTTACTATAATTTTTTTTCAGCTTTGCTCCCATACCATCTATAGCAGGAAAGGCAATGGGAACCCAGTGTTAAGACACTCCGTTCCTCACTATCCTGAATGAGGCATCTGCTGGCCCTATAGGATCTGAATGAGGCATTGCGTGTTGAGTGGCGGGGCTCATCGACGCACCTTGCCTTGTTACCAAAGGAAATAAAAAAAATATTATAACGATATTCCCCCGACTGAGAATGGAACCTGCAAACGTCGCGTTTACAGTCACACGCTTGTGCCTTATAAAGTATTTGTTGCAAAACTTTAATTAAATGATTGCCGCGAGTTCTTAAAGATATTCAGGTTAAAAAGCAATTAAACAACCGCTACGAAAGCAAAAAAGTTCTTTGAGAAAAAAATAATTAAACATTTCAC
The DNA here is from genome assembly GCA_018230445.1 of Heliconius hewitsoni. NCBI lineage: Eukaryota > Metazoa > Arthropoda > Insecta > Lepidoptera > Nymphalidae > Heliconius > Heliconius hewitsoni. The sequence continues at coordinate 1,358 of DWAN01001631.1, read as the reverse complement.
GCTTACTAGTAGTATATTTTGTTTATTATTTCATAAGATTATTAAAACATTTAAGATGTTTCCTCAAAGTAAAAATAAAATTAATGTGCAGTACCTATTTGCTATCTGTACTCGGTAGGTATACGACTCCAATACTATAATACAATCATGCGTATTTCAAGATATGGTAAAATGTTCTAAACTATCGTTTCCTGTGATAGACCAACCAACGGCTTGGCCTTCCGGGTACAGGCAAGCCTTTAAGTTGCTTCTTTTTATATTAGACGGTTATCTTTAGTCAAAGCATACGTTAGACTTATACTATTACTGACACGACAAGTTCTATAAAATTAATTAATAACTTGTATTAATTATTATTTTCTCTTCATTACCATATACTCTGCATATAAAGAATATATCAATACATCTTTCCGTTAAATCTCAAGCATATATAATAATAATTTAAAAAAAAAAAAATCAGCTTCACGCTGTATCTCGCACACTGCAGGGTAGGCAGAGGGAACGTAGTGAGTATATAATTTTGTTTGAAATAAACAAACCCACTGTTAAGACTGTCCCCTATCGTAAATATGCCGCCCTGGCCCGACCCGCTATAAAATAACTTACAGTGGCCAAGGACAATTGCTTCATCAGAGTACGTATGCCCAAAATAAACTATAGTGTCTAGTAGAAATATGTTAAATGGAATCATTATATTATGTAAAATTATAATCGTGGCGCAGGAGCACAAGCGTGTGACTGTAAGCGCGACAGGCCGTGGGTTCGATTTCTACTCGATTAAACTAAATATTTAATACTTTAATTTTTTCCCTCTGGTGTCGAGGCAAAAGCAACGCATTGAGTTCCGCCATGTGCCCGTAATGCTTCCAGAATTCAGCGGAAACTGGGAGCTGAGTGTCTTAACACGAGGTAAATGGCAGACGTGTGTGATTTTGTAGATTTGTTTGGGGAAAAGCCCTCTTTACAGAACTATAATTATGAATATAAACTTCTCAACCTCTTAAATAATTTGAAATGCATCAATTTGAAATATAGTTAATTGTACAATCAGGTGAAATCCTTCTTCTGGACCTCTTTGGGATCTTATCACAGAATATGGTATTTAAAGTAAAAAAATAATACTTAATTCGACTTTATAGCTTCGCGAAAACGAGGTCCTAAATATGCTATCTATAGGTCCCAATAGTTCGTCTGCTTTGAACTACAGGAAATATTAAACAAATAGTTTTTGCGTTCTCACAAAACATGAATATTCATATAAAAATAAGTTAATAAATAAATTATACGATATAAAACATCATTCGAGGCCGGTCGTGGCGCAGCGGCACAAAGTTTGACTGTAAACCGACTGGTTGTGG
>DWAN01001630.1:0-17227 GCA_018230445.1 Heliconius hewitsoni | reverse complement strand
ATATATATATATATATATATATATATATATATATATATATATATATATAGTAGTTACATATATTATCCAACGCAAGGAAATGTTATATTTAATATTTTGATTTCTTCGCTCTGGCTTCGAGGCAAAGCGCGGCGTTCATTTCTACCACGCAACCCGCAATGCCTCCAAAATTCAGCGGGAAGTAGGGAGCGGTGTGTCCGGGATACAGTGTGAATTCGGCAAAAAATTTATACATATACACCATACACCCAAAATATCCGTATAGTAAAGAACAAAAAGTAAATATGTTAGCTATTCTCCGAGTTTTCCCTTTATTTTTATTGTTAAAAGAACCGGGGAGTGTAAAAGATCATTTCTCATGTTACCAGTAGTGAGATCTAAATCCCCATTTGTTTTTACTCCTACACATCAATTTACGTCAGTTAACGTTTTTGTGATCTTTTTCGCTTCTCTTCGCTTTGCAAAGTGAGGAAATTGCAATCATATGTGTATTCCGATATTACTAAACTGACTAAATGTAACAAATGTCTGAATGTTTTTTGGGAAGTCACTTTTCGAGGGGGTTAAGGAAATCGTTTAAATTTATAAGAGTGTAAAGTTGTTATAAGGTTCATGTTCTAAAGAGACAGATGATTAATATATTTTTTATATAAAAAATAAATAAACGATCATTTAAAATTCATAAATGATCGTAGCACTAGTGAGACTATACGTAATTTCATTTAATAGTATCAAATTAATAAAAATATTCCGCAAAAAATATTATTTTTAGTTTGAATATTTATTTATACTCAAAATATAGCTTGGATTTAAACCATACAAATTATAATATTTACAGGCGGCAAAGGATGAGAAAACTACCTTTTAAAGAACCTAATTTTTTTTTCTACATATGAATTCTCAATTTAACATAAGTTAGTCTTAAAAAGAGAATAAAACAAAAACTTTCTGTATACAATATAGTATTGTAAATAGAATAAATAGCCGTATAGATAACGTAACTCGTATTTAAACGGTTCCATTTAAACGGATCGTGAATAGCGATTTGCGATACGCTTCATATTGCCTTCTCTATTATTCGATGCTCGAGGCCAGTCCTTTGTTTAATCTTATTTATTTTATCATTATTAAGAACTTGGCACTGGTTGGTAAATTTGGTTAATAAATTATGATTTTCGATACAGGTACAATAATTTTTTTAAATAAAAGTGAAAATTCATTGGAACCTTTAGGGATACATAATTTAAACCGGGTTTTAATATAATATGTTTAACCTTGCGTTAGTCCTCTTTTATATTTAATATTGAAATGGCACCAAGAATCAACTAACATGATATATTTAGCACTTCATAAAATAAATAAAGAAATAGCTGTCATGGGTAAAATAATAACCTCACCTCTTTAACTTAAAAAAAAACAGATATTTTCTCTCTGTGTACGTTTCAATTCGCCATCTTTAAATAAAATGGCGGGAAAAAACTACATTGTCTTAAATGTCATCTGGAAGTAAATTTGCATTTGATTGAGTACACAACGAAACACTTTAAGAAATTTATATTATTTTTGAAAGTTATAAAAATGTTTTTCTATCATTAGTGTTTGTCGGTTACTGGTGCCATTATCCTATATACTTCTTTAATACTGTGCAACAGCTATACGAAGTAATCCATTAATATAATTAAATATTAATATTTTTTAATATACTTAAATTTATAAATTAAATTCAGCAATTCAACGGGATCTTCAATTTATGGCACCTGGGTATCCACCGCTATTAAAATAACCCACATTCATATCCATAGACCTTAAAGTTTACTTAGGCTAGAATAATGTATGTAAATGTAAGAGAATTTACCATTTAGATTTAACATAACGTAAATAGTCTAGATATTAAAAACGTCTATCAAATTTGATTATTCCTATATATTATTTAAATTTGTTAGTTATCACGTAAGATAACAATATTGTATATCGTGACTTAGTTCAGACTACTTTTTCATTTAATTTTATCGAATAAACAAGCCGACTTTTATTATATATATTTTTGTTAAGGTTGAATATGATTGCATAACTAAAAAGATTATATATATTTTCTATAATATTTTAAATTAAAAACTTATTATTATTTGTGCTGTTTAAGTAACTTAAGCTTTACAAAAATTGGATTTTTGATGCGCGTCAAATCTTTGAAGGATCAGCTTGTACTTATTGAAGAATTTTTAAAGATAAGACAGTTTTTTTGATTAGTCAAACATTTTTCTTTGTTTGTTAAAAGGGTGCGGCTATTTTTTTAATTACAATATCATGAACCATATGTATTCTAAGAAAATAAAAGTTACATATATTATATTTTATCGTAAATAAAAAAGTTACATAAATTATATTAGTTACATAAATTATATTATAAGCTGTATCCCGCACATAGCAGGGTAGGCAGAGGGAACCTGAGGACCTAGTATTAAGACACTCTGTTCCCATTAGGACTATTTTATTCCCCATTACCTGCCGAATTATGGATTGCGTGTTGAGTGGCGAAACGCAACGCTATCTTTATGTAGGTTTTCCTTAATATTTGCTATGAACCATTTATTTTATTTAATAAAAACCAATTATGGCGATTGAAAAAGAACGCTACCGTTCTTTAAGTGCTTTCATTCAATCTCATCATTTTATCATAACCTAGGTACTCAACGAAAGCAGCTACATCATATTTTAATTAAATAAAAACGTTTAATTTATTATGCTTTTTTTTAATATTGTATTTTTTTAATCACGATTACGATTACTAAAACTGCATTAGTCGTTGATAATGCTCATTATATGTTGTGTTTCTAGACTAAGAACGAGATAGGAGCCTCTCTATCGTCTCTAGTAATTGATTGGATTGGAGGTATTTCCCTCGGAACGTTTTAAATTGGTCACCGCTGGGCTTTTCACTGTAAAATTACATATATTTTACTTTAAATGTAAATAAGCGAGTTAAATGAGAAATAAAATCACTTTATTTCTAATATATTTTTACTCGTGTTTTTTATGTTAATTAAATGAAAACAATAGACTATTTGATGTAGAGTAATAAGAAACGCTTCTGTTATCTTTACTACATACAACACGAGACCTCAGGACTTAAATTCCACTTCAGGGAGACATTTATATTAAAAATGCAGATATTTGTTCTGGTCGGGTCGTATTATATTAGATTCTACAACTTATATACTTTGAAATTTATTTATTAAACATTCAGTTACTCTTTTCCATTGTTTCTGTTTTGAACAAAACATAAATCAAATCAGCTTCATGCTATATCCTGCACACTGCTGAGTAGGTAGATGGAACCTTGTGTTAAGGCACTGCGTACCCTATTTTCCTCCGAATTCTGGAGCGAAGAAATGAAAATATTTAATGTTTAATTTCCTCGAGTGGGAATCGAACCCACTTTACCAGTCGCGTTTACAGTCACACGCTTGTGCCCCTGCGCCACGAAGGGCCTAGACTTAAATTAAACATGGCATTACATTAAATCTTCATCAGCATAAAAGTTATTTATGTTCCAAATTCAAATTCAAAGACATTGCAGACCTACAAGCCCTACATTGTAATAAGCAGTAATGAAAAAAGTCTTACGCAATTCCAGCCCGAAAGGTCCTCTTAAGATAAAATATGTACCCATTTAATAAGATGCCACGTTCGTTCAGTTTCTTTCATTACATTAATTACAATATTTTACTTCGCGCTAAATCCTAAGTCTACAAGGCTGTGGTATCATAAATTCTTTTCTCTTTTGATAACACAGTGTCTTTTTCTGCTCTATTATATAAAAATATCTTGCTTTTGTCATCGCGGTAGATTTTTTTTAAAGTATATCATTTAACGATGTTCGGGCGTTATTTTATTGTCAAATATCATGAATTTACTTTCGTTTTAACATCTGAACATTGTCATGCAGATTATTTTAAATGTCAAATCAACGCGCTTTATAATATTAATATAGATTGTAAAATTTTATATTTTAAACAATAATAGGTTCACGAAATTAATTATTATTTTTCAATATCCAGTTATTTTTTATTATATTTTTATATATTTTGTATCCTTTTTACATGTTCGATAAATTCGTTTGTAAGAATAAGTACCATACGATAGTTCATTTATTTTTTTTATTTGAGGTCCACGCAAGGTTACTTTATAATAATTACTGTGTTCTATTTCAGCTAGTGACCTCGAGTCAATACGAGCGCTTTTCAATGAAAAAGAAAAGGAATTATCGGTTGCGGTGGCAAAAGTGGAAGAGTTGACGAGGCAACTCGAAGAGTTGAGGCGAGGAAGAGTTCAGCCTGCACCACCGTCAGCCCATGAATTGGACAAGTTGAGACGGGAACTTATGGTAAGTACAAAATTCATATAGAAGACCATTTTGATATTTCCCAAACAGATTAATTGAATAACCCTTTAAAGATGGATGTGATTTATTAAAAAAAATATTAAATTTTTGTACCTGGTCTTTCGTACATTACTATGTATAGTTTGTGGTGGTGAGAAGGTTATGTAGTTGAAACGTTCTGCTCAAGCCATCTACTTAAAACATATTATACGCGATATATTTCTAAAAGTAGGTTAATATATAATATGTTATATGTTTCCATATGTTAAGTCACTTAGACTTAAAAATATCAACGCCTTAACCTACTAAATATTATCGCAAATTATCATATAATCTTAAATTGCTCATTTAGGAATTAATGATGTAAGATAATATTTTATTATTACAATTAATACCAACTACAACAACAAGTACTATTTGTGTAACAAGTTATACAAATATATATATTTAATTTACCATTAAAATTGAACAACGTAATAATAATTATGAATTTAACGTAAAGATAACTTAAAAATTACTTTAAGAAAATTTTATAACAAGTTTATTAAGACAGAATTTAGACAGTTTATTAAGACAACATTTAATTTATAACTATTTCATACAACTTTCTTATATAAATTTATATTGTAAACGAACGAATGACAAAAATAATGGTTTACGTTTAGAATTGATAATTCTTATTTTTTTTCTTATGTAGGTATTTTCTTTTCTCAATAGTCAAGGTTGCTTACTACAACATGACATGTCCTTAATTGATTAAAATAACAAAACATTTGCTAGTATTTTTTTTTTAAAGCTGCTCAATAATTGCAAAAAACTGCTTACGTAATACTTGATCAGATCTATTCTTTATTAATATAAAGGAATCTTAAAAGGAGAAAATTTCGTATATACCCATATCACGTTAGCAAATTTAAAACCGACTAGAAAGATTAACACATCACCTACTTCTACTAGGTAACCATAGAGAACCAATTGTTTCCAACAAATTCAAAAGACAAAGAAACATTACGTTCTCAACAGAACATATTGAACTTCATAGTTTACATAATCCATCATTCAGAATTGTGAGGATTGAACCCTCAACCACCGCATCTCCATTCAGTCATTTGTTATTAACCATTTACACCTACCTTGATCAGATAAAAAGTTTAATGATATTGAATAGAATTTTAGTGATACAAAATCTTGAATATAACTTGCAAGGATAACACTTTCATAGAATAATTGAAGAAGATTAAAAGTAAATTGCTCCGGGCGATATTATCCATTAGGATCGAGGTCTGTCTTGTTATAAGATGATGTCATAGGTGCTAAAATTTGTTTAAGGTATATTACATATTTGAATATTGTCTTGTTAAATTTAATTTATTAAGTATTCTTAATAAGTACGGCGTTTAGTTCCGCAAGTTGTCTCGAATGTCTCGAATTCTGCTGGTAAGTAGAGACTTTAGTATATTGATCTATTTTATCAATAATTATATGCAAAGCAACTATGTTTCATAAATATATTAAAACTGCATCGCTGTCTATACTTGGAAAATATATGTATGAGCAAATTTGTGTTGTATTTATCAATGTAAGAACATTTATGTCTGTTTGCCTGTGCGTGTGTGTGCACACAAATCTCGGAAACGATGTAACCAACTTATATGCAGTTTTCTCTATTATATTTTGACCAACTTTATTTAACATTTGGTGTTTGATTTCTTTCGATCGAAGCATGGATGAAAAATTTATATCAATATAAAAATAGCTGTTTTATTAAATGTGTCGACACTTTACTTTTCAATTAAATGTTGTTTTTAAAATAATAATATTATTAGAACACGAAAGAAGTTCAGGTTTATAAATAATTGTGTTTTTTAAACGAGCGAAGTCGCGAGCGGGTCGCTAGTAGGTACTTAAATATTATTGTGAGGAAATTTCGATAGAATTACATAACGTAAACGATCTTGAAATAAATGTTTTATATTTTTCACCTTGTAAAAATAAACTCAATATTACGTTATTTATAACGTAATATTGAGTCTTTAGACTTACTTTTAAATAGTATTGTCATAATATCATTGTAGACAATTTATTTAAGTTTCGTTTTTAGTTTCGAAACAAGGTTTAGGTTAGTTTTTTGTTATAAAACATAAAATGCTGATTTACAATAAAATTAGGTTTTCTTACCCAATACTGAATCTTTTATTTCATAAATACATAATAGAAAAAAGTGTCTTATTTCTTTGAGATTAAAAACATGGATGGTATTTTTTTCTCGTGGACTGCTGACTTGGAATAGCCTTTTAGGTGAGGAAAGAAGAGAGTACCTTGTCTTTGAAGAAAAAAATATCTATAGGTTTCCGTAGCATTTGTAGCATTTGAACACACTACCACCGTGCTAATGTTAGGCATATTTACAATGATTTCACGAATGTCAAGATACAATAAGAAATTAATGTAAATACAAAACGAGCTAAATAGTGGCATCTTAATTTTACTGGGTTCGCGGCCAAGTAGGTTGCGTAATAGTTCGTAATCAACCAACGTTCATAAAGCTATAGCTATTAACGATTGATATACTACTCTATATATATTAGAAAAAACATCTTAATTTTCTACATACAAAATGATAGGCAGAAGGAACCTAGAGTTCAGACACTCCGTTCCCTACTTTCTGCCGAATATTTCCAGGCGATGCGGGATGACTGGCAGGACTCAACGTCTGGCCTCGGCCTTGGTGCTAGAACGAAGAAATGAAAATATAAATAGATTCCCTCGAATGATGTTCGAACCCACAGTTATCTCGTTACAGTCACACCCTTGTGCCCGTGCGCCACGACGACCTCTATAAATTGAAGTAAAAGAAACATTAAAATTATTTAACAAATTAAAAATAGTTAAAAATAAATATCTGACGTATTAAACGCTACTGCACTTGGACGTTGTGTAATTCGCGAACACAGAGCAGTTGGCACGCTTTGTATTGATCAATTTGTGTCGCGAGCAGAAAAACAAATCCAGAGATAACAATTATAATTACTTTGTAAGGAATGAACCGAATTCGATTATTTGTATCATATTTATTATACAAAAATATTTAAAAAAAAAAAAAATCTTATTTAAATTAGTGATATTCATCTATAAGAAATATCAGCTTATACGAGATATTTATGGGTACAATTTCACCACGGTAAATATTTATTATTTGAAAATTTGGATTAACAAAAATTTTTTTCAACTCTTATTCCCACAAAACAGGATAAATATGTAAAACTAGTATAGAGACAATCCGTTCTACATTTTTCGGCTAAATTCGACACATTACGTGTTAAGTGGAGGAACTCAACTATTTGTGGGTTCCGCCACTTAACACTAATGTAGCGCGTTTTATATTGCCAAATTTGCGGGTAGACCATTATTATTCATTTCCCCGTATTGGGATCGAAGCTACAACCATGGCGTATAGCGTGTAACTTTATAGTCAGAGATTTTACCGATATGCCACAATAACAGCGTAGTCATAGAGAAATTACTTGATGAAAGGTTTAATTTTTTCATGTTTTATCTGCAGCTTTTAATTTTAAGGTACGTAACGTAGCAAATATATTTAAAATAAATATAACTAACAAAACTTCATTTTACGTTAGAACGTTGAATAAAGTAATCGTCTTCCATTTTCTATGCTCTATGTACATAGTTTGAGATTCCATTTAAAGAGCACGTTTTATTAAATTTTCTCAAGAATAAAAAAAATTTCATAGTATCATCGTGGTTCTTTTACGATGTGTCTAACTAATGCATTGAAAATTCTTTCAAGCTATAAATTCATATTCAAGTACTATGCTTAAAAGAACAGAATGTAAAAATAAATAAATGTAAATATTCATATTTCAGTACGTATAAAACTACAAATGTGTATACTATGTCAATATTTAATAATTACATTAATTAAAAAAAAGGCTTTTTTGTACATTTTTAACGTATAAAAATATGAACGTTACAAAATTTGAACCTGCGCCTCTTCGAAACCGCACTAGAGACGGGTTTTATTAAGCCCGGTTCAAAATTAATGAACCGCTCAATATGTTCATTGAATTCCATTACCCATTTCAGATATCGTAACTTAATTTGTTAGTTGTATTACGATGGCTAATAAAGGTGAAATTTAGTCGTCTGTAAAATTTCAATTCCTTTAATAGATCCCGAGATACATCTGGGGACTTCAATAGCGTGTGGTACGCCTTTGATTCAGATTCTAATTTGACAATTTAGTTATAGCTCGTCTCGCGTCGTGCTCCGTCCAATAATACTACTGACCTTACTGACGGATAAACAAACTTTAGAGAAGTATTTATTTAGATAACGTGAACGTAGTGAAGTGCTGGTTGGTTCGTGTTTTAAACAGTGTGCTGTTTTCGGATTTCATATAAAATTGTATGTATAAATTTGAAAGGTTGTTGTGAAATGAATTAACAGTAGAGACGGTATTGATAAATAATAATAATTAAATCCCTCGTGTGGAGATTGAACCCACAGTCGCTGTCGCTTTACAGACATGTCATTGCGCCCCTGCGCCACGACAGATTATATTATTATATTAATAATACTTACTTAATAGTAGAATTATGAGATTTTATATTTTAATAAACAATAATATCATTATTTCTTTGAATTCTTACACTAAACTTTTACTAAAATGAAAACAAAGTCAAACGAAGCATTTCTCTTAATAAATAAGCACTCTAGAGCGTTGCTAACGATACTTTAACCATGAACTCAGTGAATACATAAGCCCATGTGTTCCAGAAACAGATTTCTTTCATCTAAAAAGTCAGAATGAATGTGAATGCATCCAGTGAAAGGGCAGAAAAAAGGTCATCAGACATATAAGTCATGGTTACCCTAATCTGAGTGTCAAAACACTCAGTCGCCTTCACTCTGTCAATTGTCTAGGGACTTAAAAGGTAGAGTCTATCATAAATTAATATATTCAATCGATAGCTATTAACCCTATATGTATAGAAACCTCAAATACAGTGTCGAACCAATATTTCGACATTTCAGTACTTAGTGTCGCATTAAGTTGTTAAATTATTTATGTGCATCTATCTACCCGCAAGTAAATATTTGTAATGCTTACCCCAGTGACATTTAGTATGAAACATGAAAACGCTTCTAAGTTAAGAGAAAACTTAGCAACAAAACCATTTAAGTTTTACAATTCTTATGAAGTTAGTGATGTATCTGCAACGGCATTAACGTGAAGGACGAACATTTTATAAAATTTTGTGTTTGACATGTTGTAAATGTAGCTTGAAATGAAATTACTGAGTAATGAAAGTGACGTTTAATGCTCTTTGTGTCAATTAGAACAAGTTTTAAATTTTCTTTTCCGTTTGAAATTTATCTACCTTAGCCTTTAATTGTGTTGTTTTAAATAATGTTGCTAGAATTTGGTATAATTTTAAATAGTATCAATATTTATAAATTGTTGTCCCTAATATTAGGAAAATACTTTTGATTAATGTAGGGAACTGAGGGTCTTAACATTAGGTTCCCTCTGCCTGCCATGCTGAATGTCTTTAAATTGAAAATTGAAAATGTTTTCTACTATGTATTATTAGATCTTTATTATTAGCAACCAAAATATACCTTAAAACTCCATTGTGAAACTCAATACTCCTCAATTCCGATAATGCGTAATTTTAGCGTTATCAAAATTTATGATGGCAATCTAACAGAATGCCTTATAAATAAAATTTGTGTCGAGAATTCCCATCTTGACAGACTTCGATAAAAAAAATCATGAACCTGTTGTAAATTAGCACTTTAAAAATGCTGACTTTTTGTATATTCTTAGGGGACTTCCCCGGAATAACAGGAAATTGCCCTTAAAAGAAATTCGATGAGTATAAATTTGTATAGGTTACCTAATGTTACGTTTTGAATAGAATAAAAAATCTTTTTTACCTGACATAAGTGCTTTAAGTACTGCATAGAGATGTCAAAATTTTGTAAAAATAATAACAGTCATAAAGTATTATACTTCTAACCTGACAAAATTAAGGAGAGCCCGTCGTAGTGCCGTAGGATAGTGTGTCACGGTTTTTGGGTTCGGTACCTACTCGGGGAATTATTATTTTCATTTGCTCGCTCTAGTAGACAAAACAAGGCGTTGAGTTCCGCCACTCATACGCAATACCTACCTTAGAACTAGGCTCATTTTGCTCACTTTGTTGGGTATATGATCACAGATCGCGATATGTTTATATTATTTCAATACAATCAATGCTAAACTATATTTTTTTAACTACTTCTCTAATAATGAATCTACTCTTGAAAAAACAGACGAGACCAGTCGTGACACAAAGGTATAAGCGTGTAAGCGTAAACGCGACATGTTGTGAGTTCATTTTCCACTCCATGAAATGAAATATTTAATATTATAATTTCTTTTCCTTTTCAATGAGCGGCATTGCCTCCAGGATTTAGTAGAAAGTGTCCTAAGACTAGGCTCACTCCCCCTGTTATATGCGGGATACAGCATGAAGCCGAAATAATAACAACTAAAAAAGATACCGACAAATTGAGAACCCCCTCCTTTATTGAAGTCGGTTAAAAATAGCTCTTTAACATGAAATGAGTTCAAACAAGTTCACGTTAATTCATGCGATCGTATCATATAATTGCCATTACGGAGGTTCCAAAGCCTCATTAATACAAGTGATTTTGCGAACGATGCAATCGCAAACGAATTTTCTATGTACACAACCAATAAAAATTCTACAGCCCGTTCTGATGGTGATATTATGCTAGTAAATATGTTTGAGGCCAGTCGTGGCGAAGTGGCATGTAGTGTGACTGTAAAACCGACTGGTTGTGGGTTCGATCCCCGCTCGATGAGATGAAATATGTACTAAAATTTGTATTTCCATTTCTTCGCTCTCGTGTCGAGGCTAAGCGCGGCGTTGATTTCTGCCACTCAGCACGCAATGCTTCCAGAATTCGACAGAAAGTGGGGAAAGGAGTGTCTCAATACTAGGTTGCCTCTGTCTACCATGTTGTATTCGGGATACAGCGTAAAGCTGATCAATATGTTTTACTAGAAACCTTTAACTTTGACCAATATCTTCAAGAAATTTGCCAAATTTATGAAATTTTGTAGAAGGTCAGTTTTCTTTTTATATAGAGAAATTTTATTGCTAATCCAATTTTGGGGACTTATTTTTTATGATCCTATGGAATATGCTTTTTTTTTTTCACATTGTATCTTGCACATTGTATTGTAGGCAAAGGGAACCTAGTGTGAAGACACTCCGTTTTTCATTAATTTACTTCCGTTGCCCACTTTCAGAATTCTAGACGCATTGCCAGTGGAGAGAGAGAAACTCAACGAAGCAAATTTTTGCTTTAGTACATCTATATCTTATAATTCTTAGGTTCATATTTTTTTTAGTAGATTTACACAAAGACTTGCTTTTATCATCTGAAATATGTTTTCAATGTATTTCCTACAATCTTAAAATCTCCGTTTACATCACAACCATAACTTATCAAGAGCATCATCTATATTTCAAACAACATTGTTTCCAGTGAGTTCAACATCGCAACCTGCTGACATAACCTCTATAAATTTCAATGTCATGAATACATAAAATCCAATTTAAAATCTGTCATTATTCTGGTAATTAGTTCAAACGGTTTTATCTTTTCGTGTCATATTAATTTTACGGTACACTATCCAGACTTTCTATTATAAAAATGACTTTAAAATTTTAAATGTATGGCCATTTTGAGTTAATAAAATCATGATATGAATATGCATTTAGGAAATCATAAATAGGAAATAATGTTTTTTTTTCAGCGTTAAATAGAAGGGCGAAGGGGATTTAGTTTTAAGACTCCGTTTCCCACTTTGTGCCGATTTTTTGAAGTATTGCACATTATGTAGGGAGTTCAACACCGCGTTTTTTGTCTTGGTAAAAGAGAAGAAATAAAAATTTAAATAAATAATAATCCATTCCCGAGAGTGGAAATCGAACCCACAACCGTCACGTTACAATTACACGCTTGTGCCCTTGCGCCTCGGCTTCGATACTTTTAGGAACATCGATGTGGTCTTTCCTAAATACCAATAACCAATCAAAAACCATTTGACTTACAACCGTAAGATTCGATCCTTACAGAAGAACATTTTATAAAGAGAATAAAATGTTCTTAATATAAATAAGATAAATAATTTACATAAGAAAATACAAAACACGACATTTGATTTTATCTCATAAAGCGTCCAAAAACGCAGTTCAATAACTTAGTGTTAAAAAATAGTAGTTACATATTACATACATCCAATATAAATGTATAATATACATATGAATATAGAAAAACATCAGGTCCACGTTAAGGCTGCTTTTGATGTTCGATTGGTACGGAGGGAAAATTTTCAATTTCTTTTACAAGTACTTATTGCGGGAAAAATATGGCATCTCGATGTTGTTGGGTGAATTCGTTGACATGGAAAAAGTCATTCAATCGGAATGGATACAGGAACGGATTGGTGGTCAGATAAATCGCCGATATAATAATGGGTTTCCGATTAAATTGAACTAGTTTATATTATTGCAAAACGATTTACTTTCACATTATGGTCACATTATGAACTTACACCCAAATATTATTGGTATATATCTATATTTTTAAACATCATATCTTCTTATATTTGTTTGTCTAATAATAAAATGTGTATATTGGTATGGAAACGTTATATCGATGTTTCGTTCTCAAGGCTATATCTAAAATAACCTAAGAGCTAAAAGCAAATAGACACCTACTGGTTAATTTTTAACCTTTTGCAGGCGTAGCTTCTTATTTAAAAGAGTGTTCAAATTCAACACATGAAATAAAAAGATTTTTTAATAGAAACAAAGTGCTATCGCTACTAAAACGTATTAGAAGTGATACAATTTTTATCAAGAAAACCTCATTTATTGACAATATCATTGACAAATTAGATGAAATTGTTTATAGCGATGGATATTTTCAATAAACGATTTCATCCAATTTCTTCCAAAATTCGGTTTCGATACTGTTTCACTCCACAAATTTGAGCGATACATCAATTGTACCCTAATAAAGCTTAAAAGATGATGATGATAAATTACTCAGAATATTCAACATAAACTATAAATATACTCTTACTGTAAAATACTTATAAATTCTCCATTAATCTTTGAAAGGCGATTTTTTACGGGAGCAACAAATGATGCGTAAAAATTAAGAAAAATAAAATATAAACAAAACATTTTCTGAAATAAATCAGCAGAATATAATTTATACGATAAATAATTCGGTTACAAGTTGGTCTAGTCCAGAGTAATATTTAATAAAACACAGTTTATAAACCCAATAAAACAGTTGCAAATTTGATTTCCCTTCTTAATAGACTATCCATTTACTTTTCTTCACATTTATAACTTGACATCAAAGACTTGCAGACTTTTTTAATGTTTCTCCCTCGAAGGAAATTCCTTCGAGAGGGATTATTAAGTAACTTTTCTCAACTTCTTCTGTAATTGTTATAATTTTTATAGCGGGTATATAACAGCACAATTATCTTATATTTATTGATAATTCAGTTTCGTAACGATATCCTTAACTTAATCAAGATAATTATGAATATTGAATATAGTTAGTTAGTATTTTTGCGATTAACGAAATCAACTTAATTGGCTTTACACTTTATTTCTTTTTACAGTACCGCAACAAGCTAAATGAGCAGCAGAATGGTAGGTTAACAGCGCAGCGAGCAGCGTTAGGTGCACGACAAGAAGAGATGCGTAGTATAGATCGAAGAGTTTCAGAGTTGCAAGCCAGGTTGCTGAAAAAGAGAGCACTCAATCGACAACTTGCGACTGCACATCGACAACCGCAACCACGGTAAGGGAAGAATTTTAAATTACAAAAGATAATACTTTTATTCAATTATCATATCTTCTTATATTTGTTTGTCTTTATGATAAAAATACTTTATCATATCTATTATAAAAATACAGGAATGACAAATAATCTCTACGATATTCTTTAAATATCTTAGACCTGCCTAAAAGAAAAATAGAATTAGATTAAAAAAATATATAAACACATACTCACATTTCGTCAATAGTATTTAAAGTTATTCGATAGTATTTAAAGTTATTCATCATTTCGTAAATTTGAATTGAATTTGATTGCTCCATCAAAAATAAGCAAAACAACTGAAATATATTATAATTAAACTTTATAATTGAATGTTTCTGCTCATTAACGTTTCCCTTCCACTTCGCAATATCTAAAAGCGGTATTATAAAATACTTATTTAAGCATTCGAGAGTTATCTTAGGAGAAAATAAACTCAATAAGCCTGCTTAACTTGAGCGTCCCTTTACTGACAATACTGAGAGAAAAGCGTCATTTGTAACTAAGTCGTCTTATTTGTCTTATACTTTTAAGCTACTAACAAGAAAACCAAACCAAATTGGATTTTTTTCCACATTTTAATTCCTAATTACTTAGCTGTATCTGTTTAGTTCTATTTATTAGAAACGTGTCCTTAATTTATTAGTGTTCATTTCCAGTTTTATTAAATTTATATAATTAAGCCACATATAATAATTATATATAATCCTTAATAAAATAGATGAAATAAATTATACTTTTTTAGTTAATTTAATTTGGATATGGCGCTTAAAATTTACAATGAGTTTATTATAGAATAACATTGCTCCATTGCGTTACATAACTTAAACTCAAAAATTATAAAGTAAAATCAACTTTACGCTGTATCCCGTATAGATCAAAGTAGGCGGAGCCTAGTGTTAAAACACTCCGTTCCCCATTTCCCGCCCAATTATGGAGGTATTGTGTATTGAATGGCAGAACTCAACGTAAACAAAATGTAAACGTAAAATAAATTTAAGTAAATATTTCATCTCCTCGAGTGGGGACCGAACCCACAACCAGTCGATTACAGTCACACTTTGTGCTCCTGCGTCAGGACTGGTCTCAAAAAATAATGCTGAGATAAAAATATTTCAGGTCAAATAATCCTACGCCAATGCAACAGCTGCCGAATTATCCAGCCGGTAATAATCCAGTGAACAGTCAACCAAAGAATCAACAAGCTAGAGGGAATGTAGCTGCCGTGGAACCCTACAATCATGTTCCACATGCGCAAAGCATTCATAACAATAACTTTCAAGTGAGTTACAATAAAATAAATCTACTTTAAAAAAACCGTATTAGTTATAGTTTATACAAAATATATACAAAAGTTAACGCTATTTTATATACAAATAAAATTAATTTGTATGTATTTTTTTAGGCTATGAAACAAAATGCTATTCAGAATAGCATGCCGTTGAAACAGCTGACGCAAAGTGACAATATACAAAGCCATTTAACCCAACAAGAAGCTCATTTCTTACAACAAAAGCAAATGTTAAATCCTATTTATAATGGTAACTACCCTCATATGCCAAGCGTACAAGACAATCAGTACCAAGGGCAATACATTAATAAACTTGAAAACAATGGATTCAATCATGTACAGCAAGGTATCACAAATGTTTATGATCAAAAAACAATGTTTGATCATATAAATAAATATTCAGATTATTCCAAACAACCTCAATATAGCCCAAATAGCACTAGTAGTACAAACAGTAACCAAACTGGTAAGGATCAAAAAATCAATGAACAAGAATTTCCTCCAGAATTTGCCGCAAGCAAATCTGATCCTAAATATCAAACATTGCCATATAATACAAAATTTCCACAAAATAATAACGTCAAATTAAAACAGCCAGAAGTTAATGGGAAAGGTAATGAACAAGATTTGAAGAATCCGAATGCAGCAAACGTCAATCACATGACGGTACACTCGACTCCACTCTCGGTTGTAAATAAGAGTTTGGCAACTCCCTTAAGCCAGAATGAAACGACATATCAACAAGAACATACATATCAACTACAAAAATCTGATTCATCAAGTAGATGTAATCAAGAGGGTAAAGAAAATCATGCATATCCACAGAATTCTAGGCTTAGTCAAAATAATAGTCAAAATAACGACAGTTCTAGAAATAGTAACAACAAAATTCAACAGAGCAGTGTTACAAAGGGCAGCTCTCCAAGTTTGCTAACGACTTCTGCCAGCAGTTCTATCGGATTTGGGGTAAGGAATTATATCATATACAATCTCATTCAATCATTAAAATTTTCATTTTAAGTATGCTTTAATCATTAGCTATTAACGCCTACATTTGTAAATATCATCACCAATCATTCATTACAGAAGCCTGTATCGAGTGTAGCACCGACATCGGTTCAGGTCTCGAGCGGCAAACCATCACCCATTTATCAGACATCTTCAACAAAAATTCAACCAGTTCAACCACAAACTGTCCAGACTCAAAGTATAACTGTAACTTCATCGAATCATTTAGCTAGTAATGTGGTAAATTCTCAACCTCAGATGGTAAGGAACACGGCGTCAGGGCTCTCTGCTGGTACTCCGAGCTCAAACTTCAGCAACCAGAATGCATCGTCGCAAAGTATATTGCTCTCTCCACCTCAAAGTGCTAGTACCCCCCTTTCAACGCCGGATGTTAGCAGCACCGACAAATCACCTAAGCCAGCTTTACCGCCTAAACCTACAATTAAAGTAAGTTTTGAATATTAATTTATAAGGTTAATATTAATTTTGATGACTTTCTTGTTCCAAATAGATATTGGCAATTTATATATTTTATTTAATCATCAATTTAATCAGCTTCACGCTGTATCCCGCACACAGCAGGATAGGCAGAGGGAACCTAG
>DWAN01001629.1:0-17227 GCA_018230445.1 Heliconius hewitsoni | reverse complement strand
TATATATATATATATATATATATATATATATATATATATATATATATATTACCAGAACAAATTACCGATATTGTAATTAAATTTTCCTTATGGTAAATACGCAGTAGAAATATTGGTGTACAACTAATATGATTTTTTCAGGTATCATTGGAGTTAGACGTGAGTGAACAACTGGAAGGGATACTGCGTGCTTTGGAAGCGACCTCTGCACGCGCTCACTTACCGATACAGACGTTGCAGCACACCTTACTGGAGCTTATTAAGGTTAGTTCTTATTAACTAGAAATTGTTTATTTGTAACCCGCTTAGAACAAGAGGGAAAGCGGAAGAGACTAGCACCCCAACACCGCCAAATTTTCGAAGTCCATATTGAGTAACAGACATCAACGCTTCGTCTTGTCTTGTTACCAGAGTGAAGAAATAAAAGTCATTATATGAATTGAGCGAAATGCAACACAAGCCCACAGAAAACGTTTACACTCAAATTTATTAAATCGGTAGGGCTCTAAAGATTATGTTAAAATTTTAAGTTTCTTAAAACATTTTTACTGCAGTCCTCGGTGGTGTAGTAAATAATCTCTTCTCACTGTTTTCAGGGTAACATACAACGAAGTAAAATAGTATGTGAAGGGATCCAGGAAGCTCGTGAAGACATTCTTCGCGTGTTCAAACATAGAAACTTTGTCTCCGATATTCTCACACGTCAGGCCGACAAGAGGTGTTTCAGGAAACATCGGTCGCAATCATAGCAGAAGGCAAACAAAAACACAAATAAACTTAAACACAAATAATATTAATTTATAAAAAATACGCTGTATCCCGCACATAGCCGGGGTACGCATTATCACATTTCCGTTCCCCATTTTCCGGTGAATTTTCGAGGCACTGTGCGTTGAGTGGTGGGACTGAACGCCGTGCTTCGTCTGTCTCGTTACCATAGCGAGAAAATGAAATGTTAATTATTTCGTTCCTCCGAGTGGAAATCGAACCCGTCGGGTTTAGTCGCACGCTTGTGCCTCAAATGCATTAATTTTATCTGTGGTTTTTAATTTATTTTTCATATCATTCATCGATATATTATTAATAAATACAAAATAAACGATTCACCGCTAACGAATACGAGCCATGAAAAACGTATAGGTAATTATTTTTGTAAATAATGTAAAGAAATGTATGTATCGTTTTAATGAAAATATATAATGGATATCTATCTTTTCTATATTCTAAGATTGCCTTGAATTATATGCAATTTGTGTTGTGATGTTATAATACTTATTTCGTATAAATATAATGTTAATTGATATTTGCGTTCACTTTTTTTTCCCCTCAATTCCACATTTCCACATTTTCCGCCGAATTTTCAAGTAATCGCGTGTTGAGTGGCGGAACGCGGGTTTAATCGTTAAATCTGTGAAAAAATTAAAACAATATTTCATGTTCCTGAGTGGGATTCGAACCCACAACTTCACGCTGTATCTCATATGTAGCAGGGTAGGTAGGTAGAGGGAGCCCAGTGTTTTACTATTATCTTATTATCTCTATAAATAGATAATTTCAATAATGATAGTACGATAGAAAATTATGTAAAAAATAGCAATACTTTATATTTACAAATCTTTCAAAAAACTATACATTTTATTTTTAAAATGTTATCTACACTTAAGAAAGAATACTTTTTTAGAAACAATTAAAAATCCCGTATTTATGTTTCTGAAAAAATAAATTTACACCTTATTAAATTAATAATAATTTAAGATATTGGATGACTAGCAACAATGTTAACATTCGTCGTTTTTTAGCTTTTTGTCTTCATTTTCTGCATCTTCAAGTTTGATTTTCCTCTTCATTTTAACAATTGAATTACTGTCACTAATATTCTGACGAAAGAAATTTACATTTGAAAGATTTTAATTACGTATGCAGCATATTTTTATCAATTGTTCAATCAAAATAGGAAAGAAAATATCGAACAATATTGTTGCCAATAATATTGTGTGTGCGACTAGCCTTAAAACAACTTTGAACTTTGCCGCCAATACCTATGACTTGATTTCGGAATGAGGCGTATGCGGCGGTTTCCCTTTGATAGGTTAATGCATATGTGTATATGTGTTCTGTGTGTTCTGTCCCTTTTTGTATATGTGTTCTGTGGGTTAATGTGTGCATGCGTCGTTCTTGACAAATGGCGTTTTATTTTACAACGATCATTTTATTATTTATTTTATTTGAAACAAAAAGAAACACTTTTTTATATTTGTTTTTTTTTAATTAAAATATCGGGTCTTCGAGATTAAATGGAAATGTAGATTTACATATTTTAAGAATGTAAATTTTCACGTTTATGGGTATAAAAGAATAGAGTAATAAAATATGGGAGTAAACGAATTTCAAATTAAATAGTAATTAGTTTAAAATATTTGGTAAGTATTTAGATTTTCTTAGTATAGTTAAAATTATAAAAGTACTGCGAAGCACCATATGTCCGCAGTGATAATTCTAAACCATCAACATCCAAAACCAAGACTTTAATGACATTAGTAAGTAGTCCAAAAGAAGAAGATTAGCTGAGTTATCTCATATTGATTTCTCTCAATTGCAAGTGAGACTTTTTGATCGAGTATTATTGTATTTATTGATGCTAAATTATAAAGACACCAGTATTTGTTACATAAGAAATTTGTGGACAATAAAGTTTCTAAACATATATCACTTAGCTATTAAAATATTAGGTTCCCTATGCCTCCGTGCGCGCACACTCTTATTTATTTATTCTAAGACATAAAAAGTATCACAGAATTACCTACCGAATGTGTTTTTTATAGTATATTAGAATGTGCTCTGTGGTTATCCTAGAAGTAGAAAGTGTAGAAATGTATTTTTTAGTTTTTATATTATAAAAAAAATACTGTCGCACGAAGATCCTCCTCCTCTTAATAAAGTCAATTAAAGTAAAAAAGATGTAGTTTTTAAAATGTATATATTTATATATGAAGCATGAATAACTGTGCGGTGTGCCGAATAACAGTGCAGATAAGTTCTATGAACTACAAATTTTGGCGCAGGTTTTTCCGCAAGCGATTCTCTTAAAAAAGGTAACACTATTCAGTGATTTTATTTATATTAGATGGACTAATCTTCATCGTATCTTGGCACATTGGTGAAAAAAACTCCACTGGCACGCCTAAAAGCCATAAAAAAAGGAACAGAATAGAACAAAAGGTAGCACAAACTATAGCGGTTTCAAATTGTCAATATATTTGACATTTACAACTTTGAATTATGTATTGACATTTAAAAATAAATATCCTTTTCTTATGTCATACCTTATAACCTATAATAACCCTTTGTGTATATCTGTTCTTTGCCTATAATTTTAAAACCATAACATTTGTTTAAGGTTTCGTAAATTAAAATGGCAACTAGTAGATTAGAACGCATCGGAACCATATTTACTAGGTAAGATTCAATTAATTTAAGTTGTTTATTTCGACCTTATATCATTTTACCTTCGGCAAACTAACAAATAATAGTCAATACCATATACTGTTCCGATGGACGATATTCTATTTTTGAATGTATTTTTTACCGGGAAACTAATTCTAAAAACTACTTCTGATATCCGCCATAACATATTTTGTTAACTACAACTTTGGTGCCACTCCGTGTAAGTTCCTTATAATATATATAAACGAAATTCTTAAGAAAATATGTCAACTCTCAAGAAATTCTCGAAATCTAAATTTATTGCTGAAGATTTGAGCGACTTCATTAATGAGTCACAATTTTTAAATGAATCTCCCAAAAATAAAAAACAGCCTAAGCGCAGATCAGAAACAGTAGAGAAGGAAATTACTAATTCGGTTGGACATACTAATGCAAATAAAAAGAAAAAAGTTAACGAGGGAATAGAAGCTTGTGGAGAATCATGCCAAAAAATATTGAATGTCATGAACAAGCAGTTTAAATCCAGGTAAATCATACTTACAAATTATTGTGATATGCAAATACAGTGAGATCTTTATATTGTAAGTATTTACTGCAATTATCTAATATATTTATAGGAAACATATTAATGACAACTTGTTAAAAAGTTTATCTGAAGTTTTAACACATATTGAGGATGATTATAATGTGTTAAAAGAAAATGAACAAAAGTTAGAGAACCTTACTAGGGCCTTTATAAAATGTATGCATCAAGCTACGGCTGCTCAGAAACAAAAACTTAGGGCACTTCAAGAAATTCATTCAACATTCAAAAAATTGTAAGTATTAAATCAGATCATTAATAGTTATTTATCCTAATGTTATGACACTTCTTCACTTTCCACCGAATTACCGAGACATTTTATCCAATATAAAATGGCACTGATTTGTCTTGTAACATAGCAAAGAAATGAAAATAAATCTTTCTCCCTAATGGGAATTGCACTGACAACAGATAGACTTACTACAACATAATTTTATTTAAAAGTAATTTTGGTATATTTATTAGTCTTTTTTTCCACAGATGTGAAGATACAGAGGCAGATCAAAAAGCTGAAATGGACAAATTAGGGGATGAATTAGAAGATCATATAAATAAATTAAAACAAACATTAATTTCTGAAACCAAACGCAGTGGCTGGGAAACTTTACGAAGATAATTTATTCAAGCTATGCAAAATGACTTTTAATAATTATTTTTTTGTAATAAATAAAAACAAATAGCATTAAAAAAATTGTATATTGAGTAAATGTTGTGTCAAGTAATTTATTTTTGGTAACAAATAAAAAAGTATTTTGACATTAATCCCTTCTGTAATAAAAAAAAACAAATTTGTTATTTTGGGAATTATTAATAAAAAAAGATATTCTACTTAATTTATAAAAATTGTTTTTTTTAACCAACTCAAACTCCACTTTCCTGGAAAAAAAATCTGTAATAAACAATTAATTAAAAAACTATAGAATGCTTAATACAACATAATAGGTTATGATAAGCTTTGGATATATTGCATAAAGATTTTTTATTTACTTAGGCTGAACCTACTTAGTCAGTGAATCTGTTTTCTAACAGACTTTATAAATGGAGGAGGTTATCAATTCGAGTGTATTTTTAACCAACTTCCATAAGAAGGAATTTGTCAATTTAAATGTTTTTTTTGTATGTTTGTTACATCAGATTCTTTTTTTTTGGCCTGATTATGGGGTCCGGTTGAATTCGTTAATAACTATTGATATTAAAAAAAAAGTGCCAACAACTTTCTAAACATTTTTTACTGTTTATTCCAGAGTGAAGGGTCTTCTCTCACACGGTGCTATGAAACCAGACGACAGACCTGTATGGTTTGATGTATACAAGGCATTTCCACCAAAAGTTGAACCCAAATTTGCAAGACCAAAGCCAGAAGTAAAAACGATTAGACAAATTCTCTATAAAGAAGATATTATAAGAGCGTATGGTTATTAATATTTCTTATCTTTAAACATCTTATGAATCTAGCATCCATCCTATTTTGTTTTAAGCGTCACGCTGTATTCCACACAGCAGGGTAGACAGGGAAACTTAGTGTTAAGACATTGTTACCAGATCAATTCCAGAGCAAAGAGAAGAAAATAATAAATATTTTAATCATTTTAAGGAGGAATTGAGTCCATAGCACACTTGTGTTCTACGAACGCAAAAGGACTAGTCTCTTCTTTCACTCATTTCTCTAAATTAATAAATGTTTAAAATACTTTATATTCATAATATTTTTCTTGTGGCAACTACTGATTGTAATAATTATTTTTTTGTAATAAATATTTTTTACTTGATTACAGAAAATTTCAATCGAAGGGCCACGGCTTAAGTGTCAATATGTTGAGTCCAGCTGGGGAGACTCAAATCAGAAGGCTAATACAAAAATATGAACAACTACAATCTGAAGGCGTCTCTGAAGATGAAATTATTGAGAAGTCTGTGGCGGCAGTAGGAAGTGAGTCGAGGCAAACGGAAAAACATACCTTAAAGAACCCGGAATCTGTCACTGCTAAAGTATTAGCAGAGGCGAATTTAAAAAATATTTTTAAAGAATAATATATTTTTTTCGTGTAGTTCGTTTACATATTACTGATTAGCGTAATTTAATAAACCTAGTATTAATATAACTGTCTTTTTTTATTAAAACACGAGTTGGTGCTGATTCACGTTTTTTTTTTATTATCTGTATGTTACTCAGGATATTTTAATAATTCAGAATTATTTATTGAAATCTATACCATAAATATATTCAGATAGTGGAGAGCGGTGTCTTAACACTAGGCCAGCGGCCTCAACTCTACCACCCTGCTACATGCGGGATAAAGCGTAAAGCTGAAAAAAAAACTACTTTTTTATCTATATACATATATTATAAAGAGAAAAGATTTATATTTTTGTATATATGTTTGTATTATTTTCACATAAAAACTACAAGACCGATTTCAAAAATTCTTTCACTATTAAAAAGCTGCATCTTTATTGACAAACATATGCTATATAAAAAAAAGTCCGCGATACAATATGTCCAACTACTATAGTTATTACCAATACAACTACTTTTTTAGATTTTAAAAGTTAATAAAAGTGCCGATAATCATCAAACCATATTATACATTCCTCTGCATTAATCCTTATTCTATTAAATGATGTTTTATTAAAAATAATTTCAATACCTTTCAAAAATATTTTTAAATTATTAAAATCGGACATTCCATTCAAAAGATATAACAAATTTAAAGATATCAATCTTAAGAAAATTATGTATAATAATAAAATAATGCTGTATGTATGGCCTCGCGCACCGAAGCGGCGTGACTCTGCGGGGTTGGAGGGAAGGTGCATCGATATCTATACTAAAACTATCGAAACTAGTAGATCGAATTGAAAAATAATTTTACCATTACTTAGACGATTTAATAACGTGTGAAAAAATACCGATAAAATTCTTATGCGCTGTGGAAATTATTGTCAATAGAGCAAAGTGATGTACTACAGTTTTATAGAGGACATCAATATCTACAAAAAGTTAGATATCATATGTTGAACTGTTACAGTTATGTCTAATTTCTATAAGAAAATGTGCAAACAAACTACAACAGAGTCGTCATCGTAATATAGATTGCTCTCGTAATAAAAATTACGTGTAATTCCTCTATAGCACTGGCTCCCAACCAGTGGTCCGCAAAAGCCTAAATATGGTCCGCGAACGATTTTAATTTTATGACGGGATGGTGAGGCGAAGTTTCTGTATGATTATCACAGTTAATTTTTACTATACATACATACATGCATAGTGATCCCTGCTACTAAGAATGATATAAAAATGGTCCTTGATCAAAAAAAGGTTGGGAATAGTATATTCTATAGAACAGGGGGCTCTATAGAATATACTATTTTATATTGTATGTATTATCGCGCAGTATAACTATTTTTTCAATTACTATTAAACCAGCGTTGCCTACATATACATGTATGAAATCTGATTCCTATTTCATAAAGTTATTTATGAAATAGGAATCAGATTTGAAAAAATAATTTGTTTAACAATATTACCCTTATAAGTATGCCATGCTATCGTATTACTAATCACTATCTTATCATTACGAGATAAGCGTTTGAGGCAACAAAACACACCTATAACTCGCAGTATAGTGTATGGTGATAAAAGAAATATAAGTTATTTATTGTCGAAAACGAAATTAAAAACTAAAACAATGGTTCAAAGGAAATCTGTTTGGTTCTATCTCGCTGTGGTGCTTGGTAAGTACTTACATATAAATGTTTATGATTATTTGTAAATATAGTATTGCAACGAATTTTAACAGGCCAAAGCGCAGCGTTGAGTTCCGCAACTCAACATGCAATGCCTCCAGAAATCGGCGAAAAGTGGAAACGGTGTGTTTTAACATTAGTTTCTCATATTCTCTCTGCCTACCCTTTTGTGTGATGTATCCCGTACAGCGTGAAGCCAAAAAAAATAGTATTGCGAATCTATTTAACAAAAAAAAAATAAAGCAGTTGCTTATTAATATTTAGTAAGACTGTAATATTGAAAATATGCAACCTAGCTATATTTCTAAGTTAATATTGAACCTAACCTACCTCCATTCTTTTTAATATATAAGTACACAACAATATTAATCTACTTGATTACTTAAACTGGTTTTACTTTATAGTATAAGTAAATGAAATTGAAATACTTTTGTAATATATTTTAAATCGTACGGAAAATGGAAACGGTAGTAGTTTATTGTTTACACCATAATTTGTTAGAGTCATATTTGTAAAAAAAAAACTTAAATGTATGCTTTTACGTGTTTTCAGTAATTCTCAGTACATTTGCACATGAAGCAGAAGCACGAAGAAAAATTTTACGAGGAAGGCGTGTGATGACTCGCACGTATTATCGTGAGTCATGTCGTTGTTTTACTATACTTAATATTACTAATAATATTCAATGTGACGCAGTGGCGCAATCTACCATATGCACCGATGAATGTAGCTTCGATTCCTATTTGGAGGAAATGATTACGTTATATATAAATTATTCTACATTTAAATTATTCTTCTTCCGCAGATACTAGAAATAGAGATTAATAAAAAATATGAACAGAAAATTCTATTGTTCTACACCGGACACTCCGTCCTTATCATTTTTACTGTCGTTTTAATTTGTTTTATTATACGATCAATACCAGCGTTGTGATCACGAAAATATTTCCTATTTACACAGCGTGTTAAAGTAATTAACAAATTGTAATGTTTTAATTGTGTTATTTAAGTATTTTAAAACGTTACAGATGGAAACGCAGTACCAGCTTGGGCTATAAGTTTGATGGCTGGAATCGGCATGTTGCTTATTGGAGGCGTATTGTATATCATCATGAGAAAAATCGTACTCGCGTCCGAGACTGGTTCTCTCAACACTTACCAACCAGCTTTACAACATGATAACAGTGTATGAGAAAAGAATTTGCAATTTAATGATTTTTTAAATTGGAAATATATAAGTTTAAGTATGTTAAGGTATTTGTTTGTACAATAAAATCTAGAAATAAAAAATGAACCAAAGATAGATTTATTTTTATTAATATCTGTGTATACACTTGGCTGTGCAACATTTGCACATTCATTCAAAAACAATTCATTTTTACGAGATTTTATTTATTATTCTGCAATGGAGGAATCATTAAAATTAGAATATTTTAGAATTCTCTGCGATGGTACTTGTCAGGGTCGAAGTATGAAGTGACTACAACTCGATTGCTGAATTTACGACCCGTCAGTGTTTGTTGTGCCTTCTGGCAATCAGCAATGCTGTTAAATTCTACAAATACCTGAAAGAAAAAAAAAACGAAGCAACGTAACGTATTGTCGAGTGAAATAGAAAAGTGACATCAGAAAAGTATACATAAATTAATTTTAAAGTTTATTAAATTTGCTCTTTTTTGTTAAAAGCTTAAAATGAAAATCTTTATTTACATAATCAGTAACCATAAGAGGGTGAATTTAATATGTATTTCTTTAGCGTCACGCTGTATCCCGCACACAGCAGGGTATCCTTGAGTGGGAATCGATCCCACAAACCCTCGTGTCTACGGTCACATTTTGTACCCCTACACCACAATATTATGTCATGCAATATCAAAATATGTTGTTCCTATACAAACACAAATAAAAATGTATAAATAATATTTGTCGCGTCACAAATAACTTCATTATTGTATAAAAAATACATTGTTTTTCTCTAATTGTCAATATTTTTAGATTTTTAATGTTCTTTAAAAAATTAAATCGATTAATGTAACATAAAACTGGTAGAAATATTATTATATTTACTGCAACAATATGGATCACATAAAGTATTACCTTTCCACATCCTGGGACTTCAACACCCTCAATAGGTCTCGGAATTTCTATACTCCTCACACATCCGTATTTATTACATTCCTCTCTGAAAATAAAAAAAAATAATAGCGTGATTCCTTCATTGCTTAATTTCAATTATGATAAACAAATGTTAATTTCTGTTATTCTTTCTCTATAAACAAATACCGGTGTGAACTAAATTTCACAGTGGTATTTGTTTATGAATGACTTTTGACTAAAATAAAATAAGTACAAATAAAAAAAGAACAAACATTTAAATCTTTTCTAGTTACACTCCCATCTTTCAATTAATTATTATGTATATTTTTAGCTGTACTCAGCACATAGCTTATCCGAGGCAGATGAAATCAGTGAACCTAGTGTTAAGACAATGAGAAGAATAGGAACGCCCATTAAGACACTTTTCCGCGGAGTGAACGATGCGGAACTCAACGCTGCGTTTTTGCCACGTTACCAGAGCGAGGAAATATTAAATATATCATTCCCCGAGTGGGAATTAATCACATGATCATCGTGTTTACAGTTACTATGCCTTGAAAGAATCAAGAAAATACATTAATACAAATATAGAAAAACATATAGATATTATTACATTGTTAGTGGATTTGAATGTGAGACTGAGAAGTTGGAAGCCTACTGTAAGATATGTAAATGTACAAACTTGATGTCCTCCAGAATGTCTTCATACTCCTCCTCGTCGCGCAGCTCGTCGGGCGTGACCATGTTGAGCAGGCACAGCACCTCGGTGGCCGGCCCCGCGCCCGCCAGCGTCAGCCCCGCCACCTGCAGCGTCACCGGCGCCGCGCCCGTCATCGCTGCGCGGCAAACAACACGCCATGTATCAGAAACCATACATCATCTCGCAGTTCGAGGAAAAACGCGATAGAGAAATTATATAAACACAAATTACAATAAAGACTCTAAGCAATTACTTAATTCAAAATTACCCAATCTAAACGAATGACAATTGACAATATATCTAACGTGTACTTAGTCTAAATACCCTTACAGTCGAACACCGGTATACAGTTGTGGTTTTGGGTCGCGTCAGGCGCACACTTACCCAGGGTGGAGTTCTTGGCGCCGATACTCGCGCGCTGTACTATCAGCTTCTTGTCGCCCAGCTGCATACCATTAAGACCGGCGATCGCCTAAAAGTTGTTCTTTATAGTAAATATGTTCATTTTCTTTAAACATATTTAATATTTATATGTTTTTTTTTATAGTACCTGGTCAGTCATCGATATATCGACATACTCCGCAAAGGCATAACCTTTGCTGAGGCCTGTCGAGGAGTCCTTCACCAAGTTGAAGGCTCGCAGCTGACCGAACGACATCAGCAGTTCTTTAACCTGCATATCAGTGCACGAATTAATGTCGAACAATCGAATGAACCGCAACATCATCATCGTATACGAATAATAGAATATACTATGATAATAAAGTGTCTATACATTTGAAGTTTTTTAAATAGTAAATTGATTGGTTCCCTTTAACATTTGCAAGGCAGCAAACTTATATGTGAATGTGATCTGACCTGTGACTAGCCGCATGTTAAATTAGAAGTGAGTACAGGAGACTTGCCTTGACGTGCCGACGTCTCGCTCAAGTACAAGACGTAAGGTGAGAATGAGAGACAACAGTGACACGCGGCCGCGAATGTGCCAAATCTATGCTAGGGAGGGGCAGAAAGCAAACTATCAGTGAGTTGTTTCAGAAGGTCTTGAGCGTGAGGTGACCGCCCACGCTCAGCCAAGATAAGGTACCTGAAAATTCCTGAAATGGAAATAAACACGCGGCTCTCTAGCTCCATCGTAGCCTTGTCAACTGTTGAATCTCGCCCTGAAAAGGCAGTAGCCCCTACTCCTAATAAGGGAACCTAACCTGTCATGTCTAACAGCAATGTTACATACGAGTAAGTAGTGAAAAATCGAATATGTTACATACGCCTTAACCCCACTATGGAAATAACTTCACCAAAGTTAAATAAAAATGTGGACTTGGTACTGACCTGGAACACATAATTTTAGATATAGTAGCCAAATAAAAACAATTTATCATTTGAACAAAAAAACTATACTAAAATCAATAGTTATAAAGAAAATTTTAACAAATTATAGTTTCATATAAATATACATTAATATTTGGGTAACTTGGGAAAATAGTTTTATACGAATCTAGTATAATTGAATGTCTTGTGTCTCTTCATTTAAAGTCTTTTTGCAAAAAAAATATTGATTATTTCAAATAAAGTTTAATGATAAATTATGACTATTATGATAGACATTAACTTGTAAAATAAATTAATTATTTAGAAAAGCATTATAGCTGAAAATTTTAAATAGCTTGGAGATAAGAAAAACTCAACTGCAGACATCAAATAATATAGATAGAAAAAATGTCCATCAAAGTGGAGACTTTCTAACATACTGGGAACTGTTTTTAAAGTTGGCTATAGTAGTTTTTGGAAATATAATGTTATATTCAAGAATGCTGCCACAAAAATATTTAAAAACAAAATATAAATAATATTTTAGAATTACTTTTGTTTATAGCAAACACCGTCATTCATATTGGCCAAATATTTACATGAACCTCACACCACAGAAAATGAGAATCAAACATGCAATATTCATGATAAATAAGTACTTGACTATGTTATTTCTCTGTCCATAGATCTTAAAATAATATAGTAATGATGAAACATATCTCAAGTAACATAACACTTTATGTTAGTTTTGCATACATGTGTTAAATATAAATGAAGCAATATAAAAATTCATACATACATATATAAAAATCTGTTAAAAAAATTATATTCTTAAACAATTTTTTTTCTGCCATGGCTGAGAAAATATTGAATCAATTATTAAAATATATAATATAGCTTGTATAAAATTAATGTTTTCAATGACCAAATGTATGCAAAAATTATAGTAACTTACTTGGTCCTCGTTTAAATAGTTAGGCAGTCCTCCGATAAAGATTTTATGAGGTGAATCTGGAACTACAGTACTGATAACACCAGCTAAAAATAAATACAACTATTACTATACTTCTTTACATTACCACTATAATAATATCACCAGTACAGTAAAAATTAAGATATTGCTTAGAGTCTACAATAAACAAATTATAATTGTTAAACTAAGTGAAGCAGAAAATTATAATTATAAATAAAGTATATTAAAAGCAACGTATGTAATTACCTGGTACATTTATAGCTGGATTTTCTGTCCCCGGCATAGGCTGATAGTCATGAGGCCGTCGTATTTTTAAGCTTTGACCTTTGAAGTTGATCCCGTCAAACGCCATGGCTTGTGTTGTTTCGTCAATAGATCTAAACTCAAGGAATGCAAAATTTTTGTCTAAATTAATCTGGCATGCAAGAACCGGATTACCAGCTGCTTGAGCTAATCCAGACAGATGCATTTGTTGGTTAAAGAATTCCATAGTTTCCTCTTCAGTTACGCCGAATGGTATATTTCCCACATATAATCTACGCGCTTGTCGTGTTATTGTAGATCCTACTACTGGAACTGCAGCTTGTGGGGTGTCCGCCACAATGTTAGCCGGGATTTGCCCGGCCGCTTGCATAGCTTTATATTGTAGCGGCGTAATATGTTCAAATCCAGGTGGCGGGACATCCCAATATAGTGAAGGCTTGCGACGACGTGATCTTTTTGATGGAGATCTAGATTTACTTCTTCTTTTTTCACGACGCTCCCTGGAACGTGAGCGTGAGCGACGTCTTTCTCTGGAACGCGATCTACGTCGACGATCTATAACAAAATGGGTTTATTATATAGAAAAGCTTTTATGTTAATTAAATATCTCAATTTACGCATTTTACCTTTGTCCTCGCCCATTTTCATTAAATAGTTTTTGAATATAAAACACTAATTACAAACGTCTTCATGAAAACTTAGACATACGTAAAATGGCGTCGAATGCGAATCGAATTGTTGCCATAGATTATATCCGATTCCTATTGAGGAGGATTTGAAATATTATCAGTTCATTTCTAGAACGTTAATGTTTTAGTTAATGTTCTAGACATAAACGGATGATAGTTCTGGATAGACCGATCTTTTATTTAATGTATAATAGGGAGATTTTGTTGACACACCTCCCACTTCTATGTCTAAAGCGTACAAATTAGCCTTCACTTATTTCTGTTCAACAGTACTATCCAAGTACTTATTTACTCTACAATATATATTTTTTATTTTTAACAATACTTTGTGCGTATTGTTATTACTGTTTTCTGAACTTTAACGTAAAGAAAAATATCCAGTTTGAACCATTCATTAAATCAACATCTTTAGGAATTTTTTATTGTTTTATTGAACCTATATGTTTGGAGATTGAATTTATATTATAATATATATTCAACTGCTATAAACGTTACATCTTTTTTCCATTATTCTAGTACATTGTTTTAATTTATATTTACTATCATAGACTAGAAATACATCCATCGTAATATCACAATTCACGATGACAGTTGACACTTGACATGATTGAAGTAAGCACCAAATACGAATCATCAAATAAGTTTCGTTATATTTATACCTCTACATTCATAAGTGAAAGTTTACGTACCGGATTGTAATAAAATACGATCGTACTTCGTTGGTAAAAAATCGAAACTAAAAGTTTTGAACGTGCTTTAGATATGGTAAGTGTATAAATTATAAATTAAGTGGTATTCATTATATTAGTTATTTTAAAAACAATAGGAAATAAAGTTATTATAATTATTAATATAGTTTACTATTTAAAAAAAATAACTAAATTAATAAAGTCGCAAAACTTGGTACATAACGTTGATATAACTCATTTATGATTTAATTGTATTTAATGAAATTAAAAAATAAATAAATCTGATTCCCTGTATCTCGCACATAGCAGAGTAGGCAGTATGAGGGATCCTAGTGTTAAGACACTCCATTCTCCATTTTCTGCCGAAGTTTTCGAGATATTGCGTATTGAGTGGCGAATTTTAACGCCGGGCTTTTGCCTTGGTGCTAGAACAAAGAAGTAACAATATTAATAAATAATAAATCATTCTTTCGAGTGGTCATATCGAACCCACAACACAGCTATACGGTCACACCCTTATGCCCCTGGGCCATGACGGCCTACATACTTTGATAATATCTTAATAAACACTCATCTTTTAGGTTCTCGGTGATCATAATGGCGATATTAAACATAGAAAAAACTATGAGAAAGAAATTACAAATATAAATAATAATACATCAAAAATAGAAATAGATAAAAATGTTAAAAGCAATAGAATTTTAGGCTTAGTGTTTCTATCATTGTTGTTGGATCTTTTAGCATTTACAATGATATTACCACTCTTGCCCTCTTTGCTAGATTATTATAATAAAGAAGAAGGAAATTCAAATACAATATATTCAATGTTATTGTACACAATAAAACATTTTCAAAGGATTACTGGTGCACCAGAGCGTTTTGTATCAGTTTTATTTGGAGGTGCTCTTGGATCAATGTATAGCTTCCTTCAATTCCTTACAAGTCCCATAGTTGGCAGTCTCTCAGATGCATATGGAAGAAAACCATTACTACTAATTTGTTTGGTAAAGTATATTAATGTTTAAACTTTAATTATTATCATGTTTTTACTTCACAATGTATACTGCATATAGCAAGGTAAGCAGACAGAACCGAGTGTTGATATTCTATTCTTCACTTTTCCCCCAATTTTTTACACATTGTATGTTGAATGGCAGAATTTAACCTCATATGATTTGTGTCACTGTAGAGCAGTGGGTCCCAACCAGTGGTCTGGAGAAGCCTAAATATGTTCCACAAACGATTTTAGTTTTATGACTGGGGATGGTGAGGCAAAGTTTCTGTATGACTATCACAGTTTATTTTTATTATACCTACATGCATAGTGGTTCTTGCTACCAAGATTGATATAAAAATGGTCCTTGATCAAGAAAAAGTTGGGAACCCCTGCTGTAGAGGGAAAATGAATATAACTCATTCCCCTGCAAGAGAATTGAACCAACGGCTATTTAATTTGCTGATGCTGTGCCACAACATCCTCAAAAATTAATAACATGTTACGATAATATATGAACATAATAAACATTGTAAATTTACAAGCCGTAGGAAAATAGTTTTGACTAGATTATCAGCACTTAAGATAATTTAGATATCTACTCGTTTTTTTATCATTTATACTCTTAACATTTCTTAAATATGGTATAAAAGTAACAATATCATTGAACTAAAAACAATATTTAAAAAGTTACAATTACACACCATAAAGTAACGATTAAATATATTTATGCAACAAAATGAAGACACCAATTACTTTTATATTAAATATTGTTGATGTTTTTAATGAAAACTTAAAATTACTTGGGGAGTAAATTGGTAATTGAAGTAAAATATTATATAATTTATAAGGGAGAATGGATTATTGCAGCATTGACTTCCCTCAACAATGTAATGCTTCAGAATTTGGCAGAAAGTGGAGAATACAAGTATCTTGATTTGAACAGAGTGTCTTAACACTAGGTACCTGGAAGAGGTGCACTTAGTATACACCATGAAGCAAAAAAATGGTGGATACCGTAGAAAGCAAAAAAAAAAGTATATATTGTTTTTATGTCTTTGCTCTTGTAAATAAAACGCGATATTAATTATATTAAAAAAAAAATCAAATTCCAAAATTAGGCAGGACTTGGGAACAGAGTTATATTTCTCTATATCGTCTATCCTGCAATATGCGAAATATATATATATATATATATTTTAATTTCACTCATGTAACAGGAAAGGCAGTAGGTAGAGGAAACCTGGGAACCTAGTGTTAAGACACTATTTCCTTCCATTAAGTCACTTCGGTTTTCTAATTTCCACGGAATTCGTCAAGCATTACGTGTTTAGTGGCGTTTCCAGAAATTAATTATTGTGATAAATATCTTCTTCATATATTAATCTATAATTTCTCTTTCTTAGGTCGGAATTGCGTTATCACATGGTCTTTGGAGTTATGCTAGTACATTCAGCTTGTTTGTATTGGCAAGGTTTATAGGTGGTTTAAGTAAAGCGAACGTGAGTCTCAGTATGGCTATAGTAACAGATGCTTCTGATGAGAAAACCAGGCCTAGAGGGATGGTGAGTAGTCTATACTAACATCATAAAGCTAAATTGTTTGTTTGGTTGATCGCCCTATCTCGGAAACTTTTAGTTTTAAATGAAATATCCTTATTTTGTTGAATAGTTTATTTATCGATAAAATCAGCTTCACGCTGTATCCCGCACACAGCAGGGTAGGCAGAGGGAACC
>DWAN01001628.1:0-17229 GCA_018230445.1 Heliconius hewitsoni | reverse complement strand
TTCGAGTCCCGCTACGTTCAAATTTTTATACGTTTTCTAAATAAGTATTTATATTGTAAAATGTTTAAAAATATTTAAAAAATTGATTGGTTTTTGGATAACCTTGTATTGTATACTTAATAACTTATGGAACTGTTTATTGTTTGTAATACAAATGTGAATTTGTACATTTTTTTAATTAAGATTAAGCTGCTTAGTGTTAAGAAAACATCAATGGTATGCATGTTTACTTTGTTACCACATAAAAAAGAATTATAAAAATATGTTTATGTAAAAAAAACAATAATAAGTTGTTATTATACAAAGTTATAATTTCTATGATAACCTCCCAATAATATAAAAGTGAATAATTTCAGAAGAATACAGACTAATTAAGCATAATTTAGTTAGTAATACGCGAGAATAGCTTTAAAATGTGAATTATTTTCGCCGTTGTGATATTACTCTGTACAAACGTTAGCGTAACAATAGACTAGTGTGTACATACTGTGTTGGACGCCTTCAGATGAATAAATATAAAAGTGTAGTTAGATTTGATGTTTTATTTTTTATACGTTTAGATAAAATCTCTTCAAATAATAAAGAATGTTCATTTGTATTTGATTTATTCGGTATTAAATTATTGAACAATCGACTGAACGAATCACTGAATGAACAATAAATATTAAACTAGGTATACTATAGTTAGTATTAATTTACTTTATGGAATTTGCGTTTTACATATATCTATGTATGATGCAAAATTGAATCGCACATAATTTTCTTTAGAATATCCAGTTTTCCATTAACATTGAAACTAAAGTAATTGGTGGTCTGCAAAGTCGGTTCGTAGATGATAGTTTTAAAAAAGCATTGGCCAAAAATATAACTTCTTTTATGAATTGAGTTATATCACTGAATTATCATTATGTCGTATACTACAAGAGTTACTTGAGAATTTTTTTTTTTGATAAATTAACATTTATTTACACTTGTTAATGAAATATTTTTTTACTTGAAATATCTCTATTGTTTGTTGCACGCTCTCATTTGCACACATAGCTCGGACGGAACGTGACAGTGTCATGTTTTTTTTTGTGAGCGCATCGGGAGTTTATTCTAGAACCAAATCCGTTTTTACCGACTTATCTATGTCCTAACGACGATTAATAAAATTATAAATAATCCTGTATTTTCTTAGAAAAGAAAAATAAAAACAATAAACGTATATACAATACATTTATTAACCACTTAGAAACTGAAAATAAACAAGTACTTATAAAAGATAAAATCATGCATTTAACTAATAAGAATTGCAAAGAACTAAGATTACTTAAAACGGTTTATCATAAACTATGAGAATTAAAACTCGTTAATATTTATTGTGACGAAAACATTTTTCTTACGTTTATTAACCTTTTTTTTATTGAAATAAAGTTTTAAAAAGTTAGAAATGGAAAAAAAAAAGATTACAGAAAAAAGTATTACAGAAATGACACTAAAATTTTAACATGAAGAACGTTCAACGTTATACAACACAAGCCACCTAATTACAATTATCACAATCATTCAAAAATATCTTACATTACCTTATTATTAACAACTATTATTATTATCATTATTCAGTCCTTTCCGCATGCAATTATTTACAAAATTTCAAGTTAAATCACAAAATTTAATTATTTAACTTCTAATTTTCAATTTTTTTTTCTTTATGTAATATAGATAATATTTAATAATAATATATTATTAAAAAAAATGGCCAAAATGATATACGAAAATATACTTTACTGCAGTGAAATAATACAAAAAACAAATACATATATATTTTGAATTAAATTAAATAAGAATCATATTTTGAAAAATAGTTTCATTTTGTTACTTCTCATAAAACATGTAACATATATACAAGTACATTGAACAAAAATACATTAAGTATTCTTATATTATTAATTCTATACATAATACTATTATAACATATAAAGTAGATTATTATATATAATTTAAAAAAAAATAAAATACACAATTGTGTTGTGGCATTGAGTGTTGAGTGGCGGAACTCAATTCAAT
Organism: Heliconius hewitsoni; assembly: GCA_018230445.1. Lineage (NCBI taxonomy): Eukaryota > Metazoa > Arthropoda > Insecta > Lepidoptera > Nymphalidae > Heliconius > Heliconius hewitsoni. The sequence continues at coordinate 15,180 of DWAN01001628.1, read as the reverse complement.
TTATTATTTATATTTACTTTAACAAAGTACTTCAAAAAGCGGTTGTGAGATTTTTTTCTTAATAACTAAAAGAATTTCTTTTAGAATTGTAACTTCGCAGTTACTTAACAATTACTAGAAATTTGAGTAAAAAAATGTATTATTGAAAGTGTTTTCAGAAATTTTCTGACCTGACTTTTTTTGTTTTATTACAAATAGAGAATATATGAGTGTAAACGATTGAAATCATTTCGTATTTCTAGACTAAAAATTGTAAACATTATGAAGCATAATAACAAAAAAAAAAAAACAATAACTAGCCTTCGCCGGAAGCAACAAATGAATGAATGAAAGGCCAAAAATATATATCATTTAAAAATAAAATATCAATTATCAATTACAAAAAAATAATTATTAAAATAACTAAACAGAATAAAGTACTATGTAATATTATGTAATCGGATGTAACCAGTTTTATAAAGGAAATCGATTTTTTTATAAATGAATGAATGAAATAAGATTTATTTCTACCAGAGATGTATATATCATTTAAATATTGAAAATGAATCGAGCGAAGGAATAATTAATGAACATACAATTGAAACATAGAATGACCAAATGAACATGAATTAGTAATAACACAGACGCTTGAGATTCCAGCCTCAAGCCTCATGTTTCATTCGTCATGTTTTTTTAATTTATAACATATATAACTTTCTAAAGAGGTGTACGTTATTTTTGCATGACAATAAATATTTTATTTATTTAAATACAAGAATTTTGATTTCTTTCTTCCCCAGTGTACATTTTGCTATAGTTGCAAAAACTTCAAGAAAGCCAGAACTTCTCGACGGTACTATTGCAAGCCCTATTTTTCTAACATGTACAGTATGAGCATTAAGGCGGGAGCAGGCCGAGGTGCGCGCGGACACCTCCCTCCGCTAAGCTTTGAGCTAAATAAACAAACGAATGAGCTGCTATAAAAATCAAATATAGAACTAAAAATGTATGTACGAATGATCAAGAACAAGTTAATTTTAATTATTATAAAACTATGTTTATAACAAACTTGATTTTCTAAACAAATAATCATTCTTTCTAATATATAGACCGATTGATTTTTCTAATATAATTGTACACTGTAAGCGTTGAGGTATCCAAGTAGCGCGTTTCTATGAGGTTCGTCGAGTTGCGCCACGCGCGGCGGCAGCAGGCCGGGGTGCGCGCGGGACACCTCCGCTAGGCTTTGGGCTAAATAACGTTTTGGATCATCTATACCTGTGTAATAAAAAGACTATTATAATTTCTTTCGTGGTCCAGCTACACGAGGAAATGCGTTAAAAAACAACAAAAAAAAATTGTACTAAAAAATATTTAAAATATCACTCACTGGCCAAAGGATCATCGGCGTTATTTTTAGCACATGTCAATTGAGCGTATTGGGGCTGGTAACTTGGTGTGTCATCTACTTCTATGAAATGGTCTTCGGGTAGAGTGCTCTCATCAGGTGGCAGCTCAAACAGGGATATAAGGGCCTGTTTCAAAATAAAAACCCATAAGTATTAAATATATCCATTTTTAAATCGTTATTTCCTTGGTAAGGGCGAATCTTTTTTTGGAAAACATATAAAGATTTTAACATAGCAGGATTTGAAATTGCCAATTTTGGAAACTTCCCAAATGTGCATATTTCAGTAAGTAATATACATATTTCTTCCTTTCTTGTCAGAGGACAAAGTGTCAGAATTGGGCTCACTGATCGTGAGGGTGATGCTTAGCCTATTATGAGTCATGGGAGTGGGCCTATAAAAATTTAAATTAAAGCTTATCCTTTAATATATTTAATTTTAAAAAATTTTAATTAATAAAAAAAAATAAAAAAATATTTTAAATTCAAAATTAAAATTTTTTCTAAAAAAAACTAGATAAATTTAAAAACGAATAACATTTCATTTCAAATTAACTATTAAAAATAATTATTCAACATTAACTTTCTTAGTTAATTAACTCTTTACTTGAATCTTATCATTGAGACTGGGGAGAGAAGGAAAAAGGGATACATCCAATATCTCTGTGAAATGGGGCAGCTTCCTGTGGCGAAGGGACGGATTGCCACTCGCATACCTGCATGACCGCGGGCCACAGCGGGGCCAAGGCGCCCGCGCGGAAGCGCTCGCTGTGCGCGAGCAGGCGCACGCAGCCCACGGCCGCCGCCTTGCGCTCCAGCGCGCCGCACAGCTTCTGCGCGTCCGGCACCAGCACGCGCTGCACGTACATCGCGAACATGCTGCAACACCACGCACCACATAGAGCGTCCTGTACAACATTGTAGCTACTCACGACGCCAATTTACTAAAATACAGAGGTGCGCCATGCAACGCCAAAAAAAAATGCTATCCATAACTTATCAAGGAAGGCCTCAAGTGGAAATCGGATTCATTGGATCAAACTCAGATCGATAATTAAAAGGCATTACGTAACAAAAATAAATTAAAAAACAACTCACTTAGCTTGAACAGAATCTATAATATCAATTAAAGGGTCCGCTCCAAAGTGCGCCGAATAGAAACCGAAGAAGGCGATCAATCCTTTAACGTATTTAGTCGTTTTCGATGAAGACAGCCGTTGAAAGAGCAACGTTATAATTTGTTTTGTATATTGTTGCATAACTGGTCTGAAATAAATGTAGAAAAATATATTAATTCAAAAATAAAAAATGGCCTAGAAACGTAGTCTTAGGGCGAAGCCGAGTGGCGTAACTCAGCGCGGCGTTTCGTATTTACAAATGGGATAAATATATTCAAATATTATTTTATTTGCACTCACTTCGCTTTTTCGTTGTTTCCTTGCAGTTATAAAGTGGGAAACTAAATTTATAATGATTTATATACTCACTCGCCAAATTTAAGAAGCATTGTCTGTATGAGATAAAAGCCCTCGTGGTCATTCGTTTTCGAGGCTATTAATTTCTGGAAAACTCCTAGCATTGCATTCTGTAAAAAAAAAATGGTTTGGATCTAATTAGTATTTGTGCTAAAACATTTACATGTTTCATCATCGTCAGTGGACACAACAGTATTGTGTCCACTGACTAATGGTTGCTCACATATATTTGTTTAATTCTTGTACAGTGATGCCAACTTTATATTCATTTTTCATAAAACGGACGCAAAAAAATAATTAAATGTTACGCTGCTATCGGTACAACTAACTGGTGTAGGCCGAGTTGCAGCCACGTATTGCTTGCACTTTTACAGAATTATAAAAACAAGTTGTTCATGATTGAATATATCAATCTATTTGCAAATGCAGCATAACAAAAGTATTATAGGTGGTATGCGGGCGAAGCCGCGAGTGAGCTGCTAGTAGTATATAGTGACCACAATATAAATATAGAACGAACGATTCAAAGCGGTATATAAAGGTACTAGTATGAAGGCGCACACTAGTCGGCTTTCCAAATTCCAGCACAAGGTCTGGCTGCGTACTTCACTTGTTGCCATAGTATATATAGTGAACCCCTAGTCTAGTATATAAAAGCGCGCACTCACCAGCTTGCCTGACTCCAGAACAAGATCCGGCCGGGTGAGGATGAACGCGCACAGTAGACGCACAAGAGGACGGACATTAGCCGCCCTCTCCCACAAAGGGGGCGCCACTAGACAGGGCAGAAGGGCAGCGTAAGCCTCCGCTCCGGTGGCCGGAGCTGATGCGCTGGACCCTCGCAGTTCCAACAGGAGCGATAGCATTTGGAACACGTAGGGCATGAATTCTGGAAGGAATAATTAATACAATATTTACAAGCAACATAATAAATATGAATTTCAAAATTGTTAGTTTGATTTGAATGATTTAAAATTGCTTGTAATGGCTTATTTAAATACTATTGCCTCGACATTAGAACGAAGAAAAAGAAATATTAATTTAAATAAATATTTCATTTTCTTGAGTGGAGAAACATAAGGAAAATATATATTAAAGGCAGAATAAATTAACTGTACCTTGTATATCGTTTTGTAGAATGTCTTGGAATATGGGGAACAAGGCATCTTCAAACGCTGTGATTGCACTCGGATTGGACTTGACTACTAACCTACAAAAAAGAGGCAAATTTTTAAAAACTGTTCCCTTTTATATATATTTGCGTGATTATATGCAACTCTCTAACTGTAAACGCGACCGTTTAAGCTCGATTCCCTTATCAAATTTTGATCTCTTTTTTCATTTCCTCGTTCTAGTAAAGAGGCAAAGCGCGGCTTTGAGTTCCACCACACAACACGCAATGCTTTAAGAATACGGCGGAAAATGGATAACGGAAGTGCCATTATAGGGAACGGAATATCTTAACACTAGGTTCCTAGGTTCGCTCTGCCTACTCTGGTACGTGCAGGATACAACGTGAAACTATAAAAAATTTATGGTTGTATCCGATCCGATATTAACAAAGGGGAATCTATAATTTTTTTTCTACTCTGAGAACACAATGTGCGCTTAAGTTACCGAAAGTAAGTATACCTGAAGAATACAGTTTTTTTTAAATATAAGTAAAATTAAATGCTAATCTCCAAATATCTTCCAATACTTACTGAACTGCCAAGGACAAAGTTTCAAACAGATAATGATTGAAATGTGGTTTGCATGGATTTTTTGCTACTACTGCCAACATGGCCGCTAATTTTGGTAGAGCTTCACCCAAATACGGTAATGCAGCCTCACGAAGACACGCTAGTGTACGTAATACGGCTGAAAAATTGCTTTAATATATATTGATGTTTATGATGCGTTGATTTCTTTGTAATTTACTATGGGATTAGAACCTATGAACATACAGTTGAACCTCGCATTTAAAAATATCATTTGGATAAAATATTTATAATCAAAATACAAGTAAATTTCATTTTCCAAAGAACTTAAAACACTCAGTACGAGATATGATATAAAACTTACATAAAAAATTAAATGTTACAAAAACTGTCCCAATTTTATTGTTTAATGCAATAATATAATTGGTAGCTTTTTTTTATGGAATTCAAATAGTCTTATTTCCACATATTTACATACTTTAAATGTCCTGTAAATTACTGTTGTGCAGATACAAGCAATATTTTACACTATGTACTAAAATGTAAAGCTCACTGCTTTTCATCCATAGACATTCAAATAAATCTTTTCTCTTTCTCTGTCTCTCTGTCTGTCTCCTTCATCAAGTGGGTAACTTTGACACACAAAGAACTATTCATAAAAAGATGGAACGGAACTTAACGTCGTACTTGGCTTTGTGAACAGAATCACAAAGCCAAGTACGACGTTCAGTTCCGTCACTCAATATGCATTGCCTCGAAATTTCAGCAGAAATAGAGTGTCCTAGGTTCTTCTTGCTATATGCAGGAATCTGTAGCTAACTCACATACCTTTCATAACATATTCATTATGATCGTTCGGATCATTTTGCTGTCCCAACGAAGCAAACAACGCTGACAGTAACACAGGGGCGTGGGGCTCGAGTGCCGCGCGGGACACCATGCCACCCGCTATTAGCTTTTCTACGGCACAAGCGCCGTATGTACATACTACGCCACGACCGGTTATATGTTGTATCTGAAACAATAATAATAGCTTGTATTGGAGAATGGTCGGGAATTCTCAAAGGAAAACATAATAATAATAAGTATATAGAAGCCAGACGTGACACAAAGGCACAAACGTGTGACTTTTAACACGACAGGTTGTGGGTTCGATTGATTCCCATTCGAAGAAGTTAAATATTTAATATTTTCATATATTCACTCTAGTATCGAGGCAATCGGCGTTGTGTTCCTACACTCAACCCGTAATGATTCCAGAATTCGGCGGAAAGTGGAGAGCAGTGTCTTAACACTTCCTACAATAAAACTAAACTAAAAAAAAATTTGATTGTTATTATCATACAGTTCCTATGCATTATCTAGTGTCCACCTCTGGGCTATAGTCACTGGTTACTCAGTGATAGATACCGGGTGTGGCCGGTCCCTACATGTTGTGACCCCACGCAAGCCTTCCAAAGGCCTGGGTCCGTTTGAACCCGATAATTACGACGAAAAAACATAATAATAATGTCAGTTTAAGAATAAATAGAAAGTGTTTTTAAACAAAAGGGCAGTGAGTAGGTTAAAATTTCAATAGAGAATCAAATTTGTACATTGAAAAAAAAATTAGGTAGGTATTTCGGTTCCCATTTTTAACAAACTAAAACATGAGATGTCAATGTATAACTTAATAAGATAATAAATAGTAGGAGGTTTTTCAACTTACCAAAAGTGGTAAAACTCTGGTCAACAGCTCACTGGGAAGCAAAGACCGGAACGTCATTATATATTTGATGGCATCCGCCTTTAAAACCGGAAGCTCGTTGACTAGAACAAATAAAATGTATAATTTAAAAATATGTTCTTTTAAAAAACGATTTATATATTTATGAGACTTCCCCATACAATAATTGTAGATGTATGAAACTTGAGATTTGTGTGACTGCAATGGTGATGGATTCAATTTTCATATGGAAAATGAAGAAAAGCGTTAAGTTACACTACTTTTGACCTGTAATGGCAATCATGTAATTCCACTCACATTTAAAAACTAATATTTTATGAAAAAAATAATCCGAACCCCGACCTGCAATCGGGCCTTTCCAGCTCCGGCACAATGAGAGTAGAGGAGAAAGACGAGTTTAAAGTCTACAAGATTCGAGACCCTAATGACCCTCGAAATTTGAAGTGGCACAGCGGGGAGCTAGTGATGTCACTAGGAGAGAAGTGTCCGTTTTACACACACTGATTGCCGCAATTAAGATACTTTATCAACAAAAACACCACCCACCATTAGGCCTCTCCAACTCCGGTACAACATGTGTAGAGGCAAATGAGGCCAAATCCACAAGAGGCGAGGCCTTAGTGACTCCCGCAGCTTGAGTGGCACCGCGGGAGGCCAGTGACGTCACTAAAAAGAGGGCAGTGTCTTTGCCCACCCACGCTGATCCCCCACTCTCTGTGTATTTGGATAGCATCACCTGGACAGAAAATCTGATTTAAAAAATTTGCTTATATGTTTTCTACCTAAATATTTTTCTTTCATATGTGTGGAATAAATAACACTTTGAACAATGTTAAAAATGTTTAATAAATTGCATTCTCTCTTGCCAGATGATAATTCTTAGGAATTATCTTTGGGTAACGAAAATTTCTAAAAATCTCTACATAGATGCTAACATAAATAAGTTGTACTAACGGTATAATAATTTCGACGTAGTTTGATAAGAACTTATGAATTAATAGTTAGAGCGCTTGGACTTGGTTTCCAAGAGGCGCGGATTCCCCGAAATCCCACTACTTTAAAATTTTTACATATTTCCTAAATATGTGATGTATAATAAACTATAAATAAATAAAATAATATAAATAGTTAACTCACCTCCACATATTGCCCAAATATACTCATCATTTTATCTTCGAAATGCAATGCTAGTGTCCTGACGAGATCACAAGATGCTCTCCTCCTTGTATCCACATCCGATCCTTCTATATCCCTTCTAACATATTCTTCTGGATTATCCTCAAATAACTCCATATCTGATTCTGTGTGAAATAAATATAAAAAAATCAATGCCTAAGGATTTATGTTTATTATAATGATAATATAGTAGACCTGCATACCTTCCTGTATCTTTGCCAGCTAAATTGCTTACATAATTTGAAATCTATTGTATTATTCTAATGTGTAAGCTACATTACTGTAAAGTTTTATCGACATCCACTTCTTAATTTTTACGTGAAAATAACACAAAACTTTATACATCCTCACAAACGTTCACAATAATCATATTAGTAAGATTGTCTGAGGCCAGTCTCGGCACACCGAATAAACGCGATAGGTTGTGAGTTCGATTTCCACTCAAGGAAATGAATTTAATATATCCATTTCCTCGGTCGCAATTTTTCCAAAATTTTAAGTAAAGTGAGAACGGAAGTGCCTTCACACTACGTCGAGGTTCCCTCTGCCTGTTCGGCTATGTGCAGTTTACAACGTGAAGCTAATAAAATATATTTTACCTCTAAATTCCATATTCGGTATGACAACTTTTTCACAAATACTGCTCAAAGTGGCGGGGTCTTCAAACAGACTCTTGTATGTGTTCTTCTCAGCTACTTTAGCTAAGAATGTTAGAGCGTTCGATACTAACTGTAAAATAATATAAAATATATGTTAGATTTAATTTTATTATCAAGTAAAGATCTTTTTTTATTAGTAATACAAATAACACGATGTTTATCCATAACGATTTCGTGAATGAGTCGAGTGCGGCGAACACAAACTTATTAAAGCGATGAGCTTTAATAAATTTGTGTTTGTGTGCGTAATTCTTGACAAATAGCGTTTTCTTTTACAACAATAATTTTATTAATTATTTTGTTAGAAAAATACTTTTATAGTTTTAGAAAACTCTCCTTTGTTTTGATTGTATAAGGTTTTTATAGAGTAGGTAAAGCCTAAGTTAATTAATTTACACAATTATTTTAGGAACCGAATACGATATAAAAGTTCTGAATAACTTTAAGTATGGGCGGAGTAAGCTAAACGAAATTTAATATGCCATGGGGTTATTTTGACCACATCGACACATTAGCGCTTAGTATGGATGTAGTGATAATAGACAAACAAAAATCACAAGCTGTCATTAATAAATTCATTAAAAAATTATTTCCAAAAAAAAACTAATGGATAATCTGAAATATTTTTTCTCATTCGCAACGGAAACCGAAACCGACATAGTATTGTTGTTATGTCCATACTCTAAATCAGATCCGATATAATGTCTTATCCGTAACATCACTGGTACGATTCCCATTCGACAGAATAAATTATCCATATTTCTTCGCTCTGGTAAGATATGGTGCGACGTTGAACTCCGCCACTTAACAATTCTAATTCAGGCGTACAATATATTAATAATAATAGAAAAGGAAACTCACAGCATCATATTTAATCTTAGGTCCAGTACTCAATAGAACATTCCAAACGGCGGTAACAAAAGATGGCGCGTGCGGACCAAACTCTTCTTCGTATTTGAGTGCATATAACGAAGCACACTCACACACTTCGGTTCTTAGTTGTTCTAAAACACCCGGTTTGTCATCGTCGTCCTGTAAATTATAAAATATCTATGTTAACATTTATTGTGAAATAATATAATTGAGGCTGTTGTAGCAGTGTAAGCAAAACGATCATGGAATAATAATTATAATTCCCATTTGAGGAAACAAATAGGCTTGATGACAGATTTTGAGAAATAAAAAAATATAAATGATGTTACACACATTCTTTTTAATCAATTTCTTTTAAATGTTATTCACCTATTTCGTATGTTCAACTGTTTCACATCGCTACCCACACATAGCATGGTAGACAGAGGCAACCTAATGTTAATAAATTTCATTCTCATTAATACACTTCGTTCTCCACTATCCGCCGAATTTTGGGAGTACTACGTCTTGAGTGATGTAACCAGAAGCAATTTTATTTTATATAAACATATTAAATATTTCATCTCCTTGAGTGGGAATCGAACTCAAAACCTGTTGTGATTGTGCCCCTGCACCATGACTGGCTTCAACCAGGAAATATGTTTTGCTAGGCTACTGCTAGTAATATTATTATAACAACTTACATCTGTCTCCAAGCACGGCACTTTAACTTGTAATAAATTTAAAAGATTAGGCATCCAAATCGGCATATTATCTTCAAAGAACTCCGGCAAATCTTGACAATTCAGTGAGTAGAACACTTTACAGATTAGCACTAATGAACCATATATGACTTTTAGTGCTTGAGTATTGCCTGCATGCTTATTTGTTAAATCAATTGTTGCCTATAATAAAAATGATAATATTAAATCATACAACAGATTTGTAAAATATGTCCAAAAAAAGATATGTTTTTCACTTCTTATTTTTTTATTACTCATTATATTATTTTCTTGGCATATTTCATCATAATTTGTAAGATGTGTATATAAGATAAAAATATAAATTTAATAAAATGCGAAACTTTTTTGATTTTATAATAGATTTACCATTTTTTTTTAATTAATAAAAAATATTTATATTGTCATTACAATATGTTAAATTATATAAGTAATCTTGTTTATATAAAACATATTATTACAATTATAAATAACTAGATATAATAAAAAAAATATAATTACCACAAAAAGTTCAGTTAAAGGCTTAGCAAAGTTTTCTAACACATGCTTTATTTCCTCCCATAACTTTTGAGATTTAAATTCATAACGATACCTCTTGAACAAAGAGTGTGCAGTTCTTAAAACACCATTGATTACATGAAAATCTCCTGAAAAAGAAAAAACTTGTTCAAAATGTCGATAAACGTAAATACAGAGTGGACGCATCTGTGCTTCTTTTACGGGAGCAGCCAGGCCAATGAAAATACAAGGAAGTGAATTATTAATTTCCTTGGGTGGAAATTGAACCCACAACCTACACCTGTTTATAGTCACATGTTTGTGTCACCGCACCACAACTCTCTTTTAAACAATATATTACCTGTTGCAAACTTTTCAACCATCTCAGCGATCAAGCCTGGCCATTTCTCTGGGAAATCAGATTTTCCTATAATGGAAACTGCATCGCTAAACTGCCTTTGAATGCTTTCAGGTGACTTCAACATGAGATTCACGATTAAGGTTTTGATTGTAGCTCGATCAGCTGCATGTATACGGTCTACTCCATCTTCATCCTAAAATTAAGATTTTGTAAAATTTTTAATAAATTAAATTAAAATATGTATGTAAGTATAATCACTTTTCAATTTATTTATTTACTAGTGACCAACTCGCTGCTTCGACTGCTAGAACTAAACAATCATTATAAAGTTAACCATTAAAAAGGTAAACATAAATATTTTCAACTTCAAGCTCTCTCCTGCAATAGCAGAGTGGGCAGAGGGAATCTAGAGTTAAGAGACTGTTGTCCATCTGAATTCCAGACATTGCAAATTGGATGGCAGAAGTGCATATAGCTAGAATCAAATGTTTATAGACATAGCATGTTTAGTGCCAAAATTCAAAGTCTCAAATCATCTTGTTAATGAAAATAATTCAATGCCCCATAGTTATTCAATCCTACTATACATACTATGTAATAATTTAACAATATTAAGTACTTTAAATAAAAAATAACATACCACTGCCCAATTTCTCTTGATATAATTTTTGAAGGTTACAGCCGCAGCAACTCTTATGGTCAGATCAGCAGAATCTTTGTCTATAAGGTGTAACAGCAGAATAGCATAATTCTGATTTACTTCTACACCTTCCAGAAATTTCTCAGCTATGAAAATAACACAATAATTACACTCTTCATTTTGGCATGAGACAAAATGTAAACAAAAAAATACTGTTGTTTTTCCTACCTAAATGTGGAATAACACTTTAAAAATGTTATAAAAGTCAAAAGAAATACTGTTTCTAAAACTTTTATGTAGCAATAATTTCTATTTAATTTATTCCAGGTTTAGTTACTGATGTTTTAAAATATAACAAAAATGAAATAATCACAAAACAACTTTACACTTAACAATCTGTACACTATAATTTATTATAGTGGTTTATTTTTATAGAAAAAAGCATCCCAAGTTTAAGAACAAGTTGGCAAAAAAAAGTATTCCGTACACAGCAGGGTAGGCAGAAGGAACCTAGCGTTAAGACACTCCGTTCCCCACTTTCTGCCGAATTCTGGAGGCATTGTGTGTTGAGTGGCCAAACTCAACCATAAATCCAGAGATATTTTTTTACATAATATACTATATTACATCTCCATCCGCACTCCATCAATGCCTATAAAATAACCTTTTTTGATTTGTTTTATGTCATGGTTTCATAAAGAAGGTATAATTCTGTATGTTATAAAGAACAATAACTTGAAAATCAAGTATTCAATACTAAAAGTATTTTTTTAATGTGTTTCTCTGTCATATGTAACAATTATTTTTAAGTTTGTTCAACTTACTAGGTTGACGATTTCAAATTTGATTTAAATTTTAGGTTAGTATGATATACCTTGTACATTTGAACTATCCTTAATGATAATTGTACAAAAATGAATAGAGGACTTGCGATCTAAAAATAAGTTACAGTCCTAATAATAATAATCGAAAATGTCCATTATCTATGAATAATAATATTTGCGTAAAGTTATTTCTTACCGGGTCTTCTTGTATTAGGATCTGGGTTAAGAGTCTGTTGCAAGTAATTTGCTAAAGTGGCTAAATTTTCATCAGTTACTTCCATTTTTCTACTTTCAATATAAAAATTATAAGCACAAGATTTTATTTCTAGAAATATACACAAATTTTGTAAATTAGCAACGACGAACGCGGTCAGCGAAACAACCGTTTATTTGACAAATGAATAATGACAGTTAAAAAGCACAGATAACGTTTGTGGTACTTAAGTAATTAAATAAGTATTTATGTTTGTAGGCAATAGACGATTTCGATTAGAATTACGACACAGTAATTGATTGAATTAAATAATAATTGTACTTACAAATGTGTAAAACTTGTTCAGAATTAATCACAGCTATGAAAGCAGACCTTTATAACCGAACATAACGTTTATAATATAAGACAGCGTGTGCGCTCGAGACACCCGACAGAAGTGATAACTTAAACTTGTCTAAGTTGAATAAACTATGTAATATTGATACTGTATAATTTGAGAAAAGTTTAGCTTCTTACTTAAATTTTATGTACCTTAATTTATGATGTCAACAGTGAGGCAAAAAAATCGACGTTTAATCAAAATTGAAAGAAAAACATCGATGTTACCCAACATCGATATTTTTTTCACATATCATCAATAAATAAAAAAAATCCGGATAAGCGCGAGTAGGGCTAGCCCACTGAGGGTTCTGTTTAAATATTGGAGGTCTCGAGCTTTTTTGAAATTCAAGCAAAGTTTAAACTGAAGATGCTCTAGCTGAAGAGAAGAGAAGAGCTGAAGCTCAAGCTTCAAGCTTAGCCAGAGCACTTTCATCTGATACCTTACTTGCGGTTTTTATACCAAATCTATTTTTCCTTTTAAGACTATTATTTTTCAAGATTTAACCACAAATGTATAGTTTTCAGACTTTTTTCTGAATTAATACTATCTGTAGATGCTAGCTACCAAATTTCATAATTATAGGTCAACCGTGTCAAAAAACACGTTTTATTGTGATATAAGCGGCTATATCTCTTTTTAAATAAATGTAGAAATATGTTTTTTCAGAAAATCATGGGGCCGTAGATCTGTATATGGTTTAAATTTCAACTCAGCTCGAGATAGACAGACGGAAAAACAAAGTGATCTTATAAGGTTTGTCTTCTTTCCATAGAAGGTACAGAACCCTAACAACTCACAATATCACATGACATTTTAATTAAAACAAAAATCAGAAAGTAATTGAAAATTTAAAACATTAGGCCATAAAAACACATTATATGTCCCAATATTTTTGTCAATTGACTGTAAAAATAATAATTTTGAATACACGTGTATCTACGCGATTAAATATTAATTATAGACATGCGTCGTAACGTCTTTTAAGCATAATCGGTTACAACTAGTTACGGGTACACGCGTAACTAGTTTAACTGCTTATTTTTGTAATTACTTATACAAATCCTTTATAAGCATTTGGAAGCTTACGATTTACAAGTTTACGCTTACTTTTATAGTTATGATTACAAAGACGTTTTAGGTTAAGTTACGTAATCTTGTTATTAAAATGTAAATTATTCATTAATTTAGCCAAATTAACTTTCCTTCATACTTTACCCAGGCTTAGGACTGGCTGCAATTTTTTTTTGAGATTTTGTGAAGATTGAATGCAGGCGTATTTAAAAGTTATTTGATTTTATATACAATATTTTTATACAGTTTTTATATACACTTTATTGCATATTTTTATACAGTTTTTTATATACACTTTATTACACATTTTTTATATACAGATTTTTATATATATTTTTTATATATTAGCTATTTTTTATTTCACACTTATAAAATATTCAATAAATGTACACTGTATTATTTTTCAAGTTGTTTTATAAAAAATCTATTCAAATATTAAACATAGTTAATAACTTATTTCTCGAAAACTAAAGTAATAATTTTATTTTAATCATCAATAATATAAAAATAATATTTGATGAAATAAAACATATAAATTCAACTATTGCAGTCTCTTTTTTTCTGCGAAACGTACGAAATAGAGCGAGATGCAACTATACTAGTGTCGATGTAATTATTGAAAATAATTTTTAGATTTTTATAGAATTTTCAAAAATATTAAAAATAAAACATGAATCAGCTTCACGCTGTATCTCGCACACAGCAGGGTAGTCCTAGTGTTAAGACTACTTAAGACACTCCGTTCCCCACTTTCTGCTGAATTTTGGAGGCATTGTGTGTTGCGTGGCAGAACTCAACGCCGCACTTATCCTCGACACCGGAGCGAAGAAATGGAAAAATACATTTTAAGTAAATATTTCATCTACTCGAGTGGGGATCGAACCCACATCCAGTCGGTTCGACAGTCACACTTCGTGCCACTACGCCACGACTGGCCTCAAAAATATTATTTATTATTATTTTAATTTCATACAATTTAACTTGTGCATTTAGATATTAAATAGCTTTTTTGTTTTATGGCGTGTGGGAAAAAAACAATGTTTTTGTTTTAATTTTCGATATAAAAATAATATTCATTTATATGCATACAAAATTAACTACTGCCGTCTCTTTTTTTCTTGCGGTACAGATGTAGGAATGTACTAAAATGAGATGAAGCTATATTAGTGACGATGTAACTAAAAGCAAATAAAATAAATCAGCTTATTGCTGTATCCCGTAAACTGCAGGGTAGGCAGAGGAAATCTAGTGTTAAGACACTCCGTTCACCACTTCCGGCCAATTTTGGAGGCATTGCGCGTTGTGTAGTGGAACTCAACGCAGCGCTTTGTTTATAACAAACAATACAACTTCTTTTTTTTATTTTCTTAAATATTATTTATGATTTAATTTGTGAATTTACATTTCAGAATCACGTTGGCGTGTATATATATATATATATATATATATATATATATATATATATATATATATAT
>DWAN01001627.1:0-17239 GCA_018230445.1 Heliconius hewitsoni | reverse complement strand
GACAGTTCCGTTCTCTGCCTTCCGCTTGAATTGGAATTGCACGTTGAGTTGCGAAACTCAATGCCGCACCCAGTACATATATGTATAAATTTTTACGCAGTATCCCGCTCATAGCGAAGAAGACAGAGGGAACCTGGGAACGTAATGTTAAAACACTCAGTTTCCCACAAGGACACTTCCGTGACCCACTTTCCGCCGAGTATTCGAGGCATTGCTTATTGAGTGGCGGAACTCAACACCGCGCACACTGAACTAATGTCATTGAAACTCAAATTTCTAGTTGTCAACATAAATACTAAATAACCAAACAAACCAAAGGTTTTTTCAATTACACAATAGAAAACCATCTAAAGTTGACAATGTAGAGAAAAAATAATCTTAAGTCACTTACTGGTATTGTATTATACTTATATATATTATACTTACCGGTATATGGGAGGTTAAGCGCTTACAGTTGGTCCGTCGTTTAATTAAAGGGGTTTGGTTTTTTCTTAGAAAATCTGAGCGAGGGCGGGACGGGGCCGCATTAATAATAAATAACGTTGTAGATATCTTTAACATAGCTGTGGATGCTGAAATGTTGTGAACCGTTTTCGTGGAAATGAAATTCAGTTTGTCTTTTATGAATTTGCTGTTTTTGCAAGATTTTCACGAATTATTTTTATTTCAGCTTCACGCTGTATCCCACGTCTAGCGTTGGGTAGGTAGGGAATCAAGCGTTAAGGCACTCCGTTCTCCGGTTCCGCGGTATTTGTGTGGTATACTGCGTGTTGAACAGCGAAACTCAACGCTCGCGTTTTTGCCTTGATACCAAAACGAAGTAATGTTTAATAATTCATTCCCCCAATGGGAATCGAACCCACACCGTCGCGTTACCGTCACGACCTTGATTCACTTCAATACGACGGCTTGTATGTATATAATTGTAAATTATTAATTATTTTTCTGAGAAACCGAGTGGTATAGAAATAACAAAATATTGACATTTTTTTGTTATTACCATACCCAAAATATTATAAAACTAAAATATATATATAATCTATAGGTATCTCAATATCGTCTGTGACGTTTAATTAATACAGTTCAGTTCTGAGTACGCTACTTTACAGTCAACAGTGTTATTATTTGCTCCTACATATTGCTAAATTAATAAGTTTTTTTAATTTTTTTTAAATTGTTTTTTTTTTATTTTGTAAAAACGATATTAATATATCTATACAATTAGCAGTATTCCATGATAAATGACTATTATAGACCACAATTTTAAATAGTTATTTAAGTTTCATAATCTATAATAATCATAATAAAAAGTAGAGCTTGTTTGGTTGAGCGTGTTAATCGCTATTTTTTTTTATTATATTGTTAGATTTAGAGAGAGAAAGAGAGAGAGATTTTCCATTCGATTAATCGTTCCGATTATCTTTTTAACTTCTCTTTTTGCGGCCAGAGTTGAACGTGTCATACATGTCATACAACTCTTAGTTTTGCATAATTATTTGTCCCTCGAGTGGGATTAGAACCCACACCCGCCTACCCAGTTACAAATGACGAAAAGTAATATGCATAATGAGTTTTAGCGTTATTTGAAGTAGATTTTGTTTTATTGTGTGAACAAAGTTCTTATCGTAGAACTTACTTTAATATCAAATATTCATTTTATGGAAAAAATGTTCAAAGCAATACATAATTTGAATAGGCATGTTATTGATATTGACATGGCTAAATAAGATGTAGGTTCGACGTAGAATGAGACAATATCGATTGATTTCGACTTCGTTAATCTAAATACAAAACATTTTCTCCTAGCAATTTTCTATTGTGTTTTCTTATGAGGCCGTCGTGGCGTAGTGGACCAGCGTCTGAATTTAAATGCGATGGCAGTGGATTCGATTATTACTCGTGGGAATGATTATTTTAAAAACATTTTACTTTTTTTTACTCTAGTAAAGCGCGTCGTAGAGTTTCGCCACTCGACATATCAATGAGCAATATCTCCTAAATTGGAAGGAAATGGTGAGTATCTTAACTCTGTGTTCCCTCCGCGAACCCTGCTAAGCGAGAAAAAACGTGAGTCATTGCTTACTAAAATTCGATTTTCGAGCTAAAGAAGCTATATTTTTCTAATCCTAAGTGGGACTGAAATTTCAAAGTGGTAAACGGACTGTCTTTATACTAAGTTTCTGGGTTCCCTCTCTGCCTGAGTTGCTATGTGTGAGATACAGCGTAATAAAATGAAAAATTTACAATATTATTCAATACTTTTTCTTACAACTTGTGTCTATCTGTGTGATGTATAAGAACGGGAAGAAATAATGATCGCTCATTCAGCGGCCTAAATCGAAATATAGAAGGTTATTTTAATTTATTCGATTTTTTTTCTTCACGCTGCATCCCACATAGGGTAGGCAGAAGGAACCTAGGAACCTAATGTTCTAAAAATTCTGGAGACATTACGTGTTGAATGCCGAAACTCAACGCCGCGCTTTGCGTCAATTTCAATACCTCTAGGCAATTATGAATATTCGATCTGTATGAAAGAAATCAGCAGAAAATAAAGTTTTTTCACCAAATTTCATTTTTCTTAATATGCCTTATGCAATAACGTGAAAAAAAGATCAAAACAACGGTTTTTCATTTTATATTGTAAGATTAGTTTCTTTATAAATACGTATACATTATCTGGTCTTTACGAAGTTAACAGGATTAAACGCTTTAAGAATAATTAATAGTAATGTAGGTGATTTTTACCATTCGCTTAGACTGCTTAAGTATATATAATGTAAATAACGCTAAAAAGGCGTCGTTTATATAGAATGTACCGTTTATGAAATTATAAAGTAACTATTTAGTTGAGACCAGGCGTGGCGCAGGGGCACAAGTGTGTAATTGTAAGCGCAACTGGTTGTGAGTTCCATTTCTTAAGAAATGAAATATTTATTAAAATTTATATTTTTATTTCTTCGCTCTAGTGCCAAGTCGAAGCGCGGCGTTAAGTTCCACCACTCAATATGCAGAGCCTCGATAATTCAGCGAAAAGTGGGGACCGGTCCTAAAGACAACGGAGTGCCTTAACACTTCCAAAGGTTTCCAAGTCCCACTTGCCTACGCCGCTACTAACAAAGTTGATGATTAACCAAGTACACATAGCAAAGGTTAGCTGCCTTCACATTCATTTATTAATCAAATTATTATGGCATATCATATAAAACTATATAGAACATTTTACTTTGAATGCTAAACCCGTCTTGTTTATTTTGTAAAAGAGTTTTTAATGGAATGATGTAAAGGAAAAGGTATGATTATGTAAATTTACTGTTTACCTAGTGAACAGAATATCAAAGTTTAGGATATAAATTAAAAGAGAACCGTAATAAAATTGTAATAAAGTTAAAACTGTTTGGCTGTTAATTAAATTGGACACAATAAAGATTTAAAAGCAAGAAATGAGGTCATAAATTGTTAGTAACACATTAATTTATTTTAATTTTCAAAATATTTTTTTGCTTTATTTCGCATATAGCAGGGTAGGCAGAGGTAGCCTTGTGTCGAAACTCTCCGATCTCCACTTTCCATCTGAATTCGATACATTTTGTGTTGAGTGACGTAAGTCAACGTCGCGTTTAGTTTTTTTAGGTCGGGGAATTGAAAATTATTTGTGCCCGGGTTCCCTCTTCCTACCCTACTAAGTACAGACCACAGCGTGAAGATAAAAAGAAAATACCTATTATATACGTTATATATAAATACGTCGATAAGTAGAATAAATTAGGCAATATTTATTTCTAATATATGTGTATGTATACGTGAATCTGATTTGATTTGATTTTTTATATGTATATTTTATAAATTTGTTCATTTGTTCGTAAAGTTCCACTATTCATTACAAAATAAAATATCTAAAGTATCAAATAGTTAAACGTGTCTTGAATATACAAAGAGCTAAATAAACATAAAAATCAACTCGTTGTATCCCGCACACAGCAGGGTAGGCAGGGGGAACCTAGTGTTAAGACACTCAGTTCCCCACTTTTCGCCGAATTCTGCAGGCATTGTTGAGAGGCGGCACTCAACGCCGCGCTTTCGACACCAGATCGAAGAAATGCAAATATAAATTTACATAAATATTAAATAAATGTAACTAATTATATAAGCAAGGTTAATTACGAAGGTAGAGTACACAACTTTAGTGCTACAGCACTTTAAAATTAAGCTTCAAAAGCTTATAATATTGAAGCTTTCAATTCCAATGGGAATAAGCAGTGTAGCACGAAATGTCATATTTGTGGGTGGGTGTGTGTGTATATATTATTATAGTCTCTTATTGTATCCCGCATATAATCGGATAGGCAGGGGAAAAAATATATTAATCAATTTAAGTGGCGGAATCCAACGCCGCGCCTTGTTACTAGATCTAAATGAAAATAATTCTAATAAAATTAGGAATCGAAACAACAACCATCGCGCTTACAGTCACAGGCTGCGCCTAGAAAGCCTCCATAGGTTTATTATTTTTTGTATAAACATATAAATATTATAAAATAAAAGCAAAATTCAAACCCACTACTTCTGTACTATTAATTAATTACAACAAAAGTAACTACTTACCCAATGTTTAAGCACCAGCTGTGGCGTATTACCAACTTTTCCGATTACTCCCAAAGAAAAGGGTCCGATTATAATTAGCGAGATGAACTGGAAGTGCCGCTCTCGGTGTGTGACCTTAATTGCTGACATAAGGTTTTAATACTATTAGTATGGCCGCAGTGGCAAAGCGTCTGGCTGTTGTGACGGTTGTGGTTTCGATTCCCAGTTGGGGGAATTCATTTTTTTTTCGCTCTGGAAAGAAAACAAAGCGACTTCTAAGACTAGCCTGCTAAATGAGGGATATAAGGTAAAGTTAAGTATGAATAGGAAAATAGATACATCGTGTATTTATCTATTTTTTGTACAAGAGCTGGTGACAGAAGTTTTATTAATTATGCTAGATGAAGATCAAACAAAACTTAGTGTACAGGCATTTTTTTCCCTTTCTAGCTCTTAATCTTTCCTACCAATTTGGACCTGTGTCGAATGACGAAATTTAGGATTTAAAAATACAGTCAAATTGAGAACCTCCTCCTCCTCTTGTGTGAAAGTCGGGTAAAAATATAAATTCTACTCATAATAAAAGTCTAGATAAAGCACTCTGAATACGTTAGTGAAGGAGAATAGAGAAGAATAGACACCAAACTCTCTGCCTACCTTCTGTGTGCACGATAGAGCGTGTTCGTGAGCTTCAAATGTATATTTTTATACTTTTTAGGGGGATGACAACGTTGGCTCAGTATTTAGGGCGTTAAGACGGTTTCCAAGTTCAAATTATATTATAGTATCTTATAATTGTTATTATAACATAGCGACATTAAATATATTTTTTTTATTTGATAACATTCTCGTACATTACGAAAGAAGGAAGTTAGTAAAAAAAATCCATTTTAACCACACTCCTTTAATTCTTTTAGTATAATATTCTTAATATGATTTCTGGTGTCTTAGAAAATATCTTTGTGACATTGCTCAGTTATTTCTGTATATATATGATGATATTACTTTCTATAAGTCTATCTGCACTTAATAAATTAATAACTATAATTAGAGTTGAGGCCAGTCGTAGCGCAGGGGCACAAAGTGTGACTTTAAAACCGACTGGTTGTGGTTTCGATCTCCACTCGAGAAAGCGTGGAGTGTCTTAGCACTAGGTTTCCTTTGCCTACCCTGCTATGTACGGGATGTAGCGTGAAGCTGCTTTTTTTTATTTATAATTAGAGTTGGTTTGATGATCTTTCTTCATTATCTATGGTCAAGTGAAGAGGTCAAGTGAAAATCGGCAGAACCCCTCGGAAGGCATGTATGATGATGTCGATGGTGGTGCAGTGATAAAGTATGAGCCTTGAACACTGCTGCTGTTATGGGTTTATCAATGTAGAATCTCACTAAAATTGGTTTAGCAGTTTAGCTTTAAGAAAAATAATTGGACACAAAGTTAATGAACGCGGTAAGCGGGGAACAGAGTGATTTAACACTAAGTTTCCTTCCTACTTCGTGATGCTTCGCTATATTCGTGATGCAGGTTACCGTAAAAAAAATAAACAATCAAAATATAAACACAACAAAAAAAAACGTTGATCATTTTGAATGGAATGGAAATATAAAATCTTCAGTAAAACCCAGTCTCAGAGACAAATTTAATTTTATTATACGTCTTGTAGATTCAGCAGCAAAATGACTTTGTCCATCGCTTATAGCCGACAGTAACGAGTTTTGCCCGTCACAAGTAAGGCATAACTCTATTTTTCCACTTTTTGCGGAAAATCGCTTCGCAGAAATAGTCTTATTCAGAAGAAATTGTATTTTATATTTGTATTTTATCTTGCAATGAATACCTAGAGATATTAACAGTAGCTTAAATTCAAGTAATAATTGGTGAGGAAAATAGTTTTAGCCTGTTTGATTTCAATGTTGCTGTATCAGCTGTGGTGGAGTGGCACTACACAGTCGTAAAAGCAATGGTTGTCAGTTCAATATTCATTCTGGGGGATTCATTTTTAATTTATTTCAGTTTCCCCTTAATTCAAGGCAAAGCGTGGCGTTAGGTTCCACCATTCAACGCGAAATAATTGAATGGAGAGTGGAGTAGGGCGCTAACACTTTGTTGGCAGCTGAGTCGACATAGATAAATGTGTTTTCGAAGTTATCCGATAACATTTTGTTTATTTAAACATGTTGAATAACGTTCAACAGAGAGATTTTCCACTAGATTATCTCTCTAAGCCATACGTGAGAATAATATGAAAGAATATATTATAATTGAGGCCAGCCGTGGCGCAGCAACTCAAGCATGTTACTGTAAATGCGATAGGTAGTTCGATTTCCACTCCAGGAAATTAACTCTTCAGTATTTTCATTTCTTCTCTCTGGTGTCGAGGCAAAGCGTAGCGTTGAGTTCCACGACTCAACAGGCAATGTCATAATAGCAGAGTGTCGTAACACTAGGCTCCCTCTGCCTACCCTGCTAAATGCGGGATACAGCGTAAAGCTTAAAAAAATATATAATTACCTTTAAAATTAAAATACCAATAATTCTCAACCACGGTCGGATTAACACTTTAATTTTGTAGTTGAAATGGAAGCAGATTAAATTAAGGGTATATATTTAAAATGTAAAACCCAGCTCGCCTCTTGACCGGCTTCTGACCCTTCACGTTGACCTGCATATAACTTTATAGGCGGCTTTGAAACTCTTACATTATATTTAACAAAGTAGAGAAAACTTAGTGTTGGAACCATCCTTTCTTGCTTCATTCAAGGAGGTGATTCTTCCATAGTAGTGACGTATGTCTGGTGGTGAAGATTAAATTATTTTTACTTCTCTCTTTGGTACACAAAACACTGGTGTAATTCTACTTACTCTGCTATTTATTTTTAATAAGTTATATATTTAATATTTGAAAAGACTGGTTGTCTGTAAAGTCAGTTAATGGGATTATAATTTTACGTGATAACGTCATAAGAAGACATTGAAGAAAAATGCATATTTTTGTGAGTTAAATTGAATTACCATAAGTGAATTATCATTATTTTGTATAATGCAAAGAAGGAATTAATTGAAGGTTACAATTTTTTCGATAAATTACCTTTACCGAGTACTTACTCGTTAATTCAAATATATTTTTAACTTAAATTATACAGATTAATTACAAGCAACAATGTGCTATTTGATTAATAGTAAACGGATAAATGCGTCACAAGCCGAATGCCCAGGCCGATCGTGCCTCTCTATCGTTTGTTCCGCGCTCTCGCTTACACTCTCGGCTCAGGCGGAACGTGACGTATTTTTTCAAATATTTTTGTTAAAATAACCTATAGTATCTCCACCACAACAATCTCAATTGAATAAGTCAATATTTTTTTCCCACATTAGTTAAGAAAAAAAGGTTTTCCAATATAGGACCAAGAAAAGATTCGCTGTCAAATGATCTCATACACACTCAAGTTTCAAAGCTCAACATCGTATTTCTTTTACCCTTCGTGTAGCGACCCATTAGCGGGATAAAAGGTTGATAAGCAGCATTAGCACGATCTGTAGATACTAATATGTGTTTAATGTGTGTGTGTCTCATACAATTTGCTGTTGTTTGACAATTTCTTAGGATTTTTTTTTATTGAATTTACGCTCTGTGACGATTAGAACGATAGTTAGAAGACACTCTGTTTTCTACTTTCTAATCCAAGGGGCAATTTTGAAACAAAGTGAAAATAAATATGTAAATGTACTGTATAAAGCCTAGTTGAAATTTAAGCTTATGAGTCAGTTGTTTCTTAACTGCACACCGTATCCTATATATATCAGGATACACAGACGGAACCTGGTGTTAAGAAACTCTATTCATCACTTTCTGCTTAATTTTTGAGACATTGCGTATTGAGACAAGAGAGAGAGTAAGTAGCAATCGAACCTATAACCATCGCGCTTCCAGTCCATGACGGCCTAATATTTCTTATTTTACCAAAAAAGACTTAAAATTAAGGAATGGAGTATCTTAACACTAGTTTCTCTCTGCGTTCCTTATCTAGCGTCAAACTACAAAAAAAGATGATAAATTTAAGTGTGTAACATATGCCTTTGAAAAACCTTATCCACCGTCACTAGCGAACTGCAGTAAACACTAATTTAAGTTAAGTAACGTTTTGTGTACATTGAATATTTTGAGTTAATTTATATGAGAGAAAAATTACGAAATAAGATACTTTGTTTTTCATCTCGTGTAAAAAAATATGCAACGTCTTGATGGGTAATGATTAGAAAATAGCCACGTTTCATCCGGTTTCGAGATATTTTGTGTTGAGTTCAGTATTTAACGCCGCGCTTTATCTGGCTAGAGAAGAAAACTGAAAATAATTCATTCCATCGAGTGGAAATCGACAAAACATCCATCACGTCTACAGTCAGGCCATGTTCCACTACGCCACGATGGCGCCCATTGGACTATATTATATCATCGAATCCATCGATTTGTAACAGCAAGAAGTCGCTTAAATGTATTGAGCCATAGAAAAGGCAATCTGCAAGTTTTGATACAAAGTACAAACTTGAAGCATTTGCTGGCTTCCTCTTTAAAAAGTTGTACATACGAGTTGTATTACGTCACCTGCCTTTGAAAGCTGAATCTATGGAAGTTGTTTTTTGTTTTCTTTTAAAGGAATGTAATATTAATATACGTATGAAAGAAGAAGTGGGGAACGGCACTTCCCTTCTTATCTTAACACTAGGCTCAGGCACTACGCACACTCAACACTAGGCAAAGACTGCATGAATAAAAGCGACATTGAATTTTCTAAACTGAATATTTTACTATTATAAATATTAATTATGGTTTATTTTGTGAAAACAGTATATCATGGAAAAGAACATCTATTGTACTTATAGTTTAAAGCTTCCCATCGGCCTGCTGTGGCTTTTGACTCGTATTATATTAGAATTCAAATAGAATGTGTAGCCACAGCATTAGTCTATAAACGCGACGGCTGTGGGTCTCATTCCCACTCGGGAGTAAGAGTTATTTTCATTTTCATGCTCTGGTAACAAGACAAAGATAAGACAAAGGGCTGTGTGTCGAAAACGGAGTGTCATATGACTAAATTCCCCCAGCTTACCCTGCTATATACTGAAAACAGGGTAGGCAAAAAAAAACAATACAGATAACAAAATAATTTAAAAATCTTTCATTTCACGTCTAAATTCACAGAATCACAAGTTTTGTTTCGAACAAAGTTTCTAAACTTGCTCCAGCAAGTTTACCAAATGTCAAAGTCTTTGTATAACGATTACGATGTCATGTACTTAGGTATAACAAGTAGATCTTCTAAGATACACTTTCTTATCTTTTGTTTCTTGTATAGCGTAATATCTTTTATTTTTTTTAGCTACACGCTTTACAACTAAAGAGGTGAAAGCCGAGTAACAGAGAACGGAGTGCCCTTCTATGGTAATTTTTAAAGTGTTATCTAGTTAAGATAATTAAGACACTTTGATCCCATCGAGACACTTATATTCTTCACTTTCCGTGTGGTGGAACTGACGCCGTAATTTACCTCGTTACCAGAGCGAGGAAATGAAAATATTGAATATTTCATTCCACCAAGTGGCAATCGAAGCCACAATCGTCGCTTTTATAGTCGTAGGCTTGTGCCTCTGGTCCACGTCGGCGAAAGCGACAAAAAATTTTTATATGTCATATTCCCACTCCTCCCGCTTTGCAGAGAATATATCTAATGGAGTTTCATTCTTTTTATTTTTTAAAAGTTCAGGTTTTCCTGGAGTAGCGGATTGCATACAGTACGTTGTACGTTGTACGTTAAGTGGCGAAACTCAACGCTGAGTATTATTTAAGGTGAACAAAATTTAAGGAGGACTGAAGTATCTAATATAAAATAAGCAGCTTCGGACAATGACATACGAAATAATAAAAAAAGAAAACAAAATAATAAAATTTTATATCTTTTCTTTTAAAGAACACAATTTTACTGCGTAACATGGTCTTGTTAAAGTACAGTAAAACATCTATGATATTTTTCATATTCATATTCATCTTTATGACTATAAAGATGAATACGTGAAAACATTGCTAATGTGTTTTTTTTAAAAAATACTCTAAAACTCGTTGTGTGTTATATACACATTACATAGTTGTTTCAGGTTATAAACTTTTTTATTAAGGTTAAAATTAAATAAAAAGGGAGAAAACGATTGAATTGTGAAGTATGATACTATAATTATAGATATTATAGAGGCCGTCCTGGTGCAAAGGCACAATGACTGACTCTAAATGCGACAGTTGTCTATTTGATTCTCACTTGGGGGGTTAATTATATATAAAAAATGGGTCTGAAATAAATTGAAATCGTTTATTAAAAAATTAGTTTCTTTTAACTTAATTTTGGAATTTTATTGATCATGTATTTTGGAATCATGTCGTTTATGTTCGCATTTTTCTTTTAACATACACTGCACTTAATTGTGTATCTTTTGTGTAAATACAAAACAAAATGGGCATAAGCCTACATTTGTAGGCTTATGCCCATTTTGTTTAGTATTTTACGCAGATGGTCTCGGTCCCCACGACTGAATGTAAATGTTACGTCTAAGTTTTTACACATAAGCAATGTTTTGAAAGTAATGTTTATTTATTATGGATATTTGTGAATATTATGATATTTTTTTTGGAATTTCGTCTGGAATTTTATTGGATATTTCAGATATTTACATGATGTTTTGTTCTTTAACTCACATTGTTGAAGGTGTTACTCTAGAAGTTGTTGATGAGTACATAGGTAGTACAAGTGATCTTAAGAAACCACAAAGTGTCTTCTCGTCCAGTATACCTCAGTGCCTGAAGTCAATAGTTTTCGAGCAGTTGGCAATTGATAGTTGCCGTTAGCTTTTTCCACGGGGTCAAAGATACTGAGCGAGCGATGGAGAAAGCTATGTTAGGTATTTCTCTATGGAATACAATCAGGAACGATAGTAGTGATAAAATCCGTGGACAAACGAAGGATAATGACATAACTCTCAAATCTGCAAGCGGAAATGGCATTGGGCAGACTATATTCTAGGTAGGACCGACAATCGATGACTGAAACTGCGAGGAATTGCCGAGTGTGAGACTACGTCCGAATGAGAGACCTACGTCCAACAGTAGACTTCGAAAGCGTGATGGAAGCATGGCGAATACCATATTTTTAGATAAGACTCTGGTATTTTTGATTTAGTTAACAGGCGTGCAGTCACGTCATTCAAGACATAAAATTGTTTCAACAACAAGAAATGTATGTGATGTAAAACTAAAAAGGTTTTTTTTTAAATTTAGTTGTTATGTGCCACAGATTGTCCGTGTCTTTTTTTTACTTAATTGATTATTAAAACTGTAGTTATTTCTTTTTAAAATGTGAAATGGACATTAATTATATCTTAAATGGTCTGCAGTTTCTTTTGTCCGAAATCAAATCCGAGTTTATTTGATGTTGTGTTCCACTATATCGGTCACGGAACCTTCATTTGCCCGGCGAATGAATTTGTCGATAGTGTCTTCTAAACTAAAAACGTTGAGTATGTCGCCAACTATTTTGAGCACAGCCTTCTGTCGGACTGACTGTACTGACGTTAATATTTAAAATAAGCCTATCGAGGCTTATCGAAGTTTAAAAGTCTAAGTGGAACAGATTGTTCTAAAAGTGGTTCCATTAAAGGTTAAAATAAATTCCTTATATTATGTAAAAGTGATAGTTACGACTCAACTGTATACCTATATTATGTTCTGTTAATAGTAACGTACATATGAAGTGAAGAAATAATATGTTACGGAGATGCAATATATGTATTGAGAAACAAAGAGAACACAAAGAAACAATACGAGTAGATTAATAAATAGTAAGCCCTTAACGAAAAGCGACACAGCATTCAGACGCTCTTTAAATTTTTCTTCTTCAAAGCACGAAACGTTATAGCGTTCTAATACCCTAAAAACCATAGCAAGATGCTTCATAGAAATCCAAAATTCTGAAAACTACTCGTATATCACGAAACTTCATCGCTTACCAGGGCTCTTGAACAGCACGATGTCAACCACGTTCGAATACATTCTGATATTTTATTTGAAACAATACATCACGTTTCAATTATTTGAACAAATAGTATTTATCGTAACAATTTATACACAAATGCATTGCATTTAACGATACATTATTAATAATGCTAACCACTTTTTCATATATATAAGCTAAATAACTAAATTACTTTTTACCAACAAATTTTTGATCACAGTATTAATTTTACCATTTAAATTAATTTACACTCTTAATAATTTTATTACTTATAAGGTAACACATATAACACGTAACACGATATATTTATTTTAATTTTAATAATAGTTATAATGCTTAATTTATAATAACATCAACAAAGCTCCAAAAATATACTTTCAAATTTTTAATACCGTAAAAGGTAAATAAAACCACATTAAAAACTAATTTTATCTATACAAACAATATTCTGTTCATTTAGTATGTATTATTGAGGCCAGTCGTGGCGCAGTAGCACAGAGTGTGACTGTAATATCGACTAGTTGTGGATTCGATTCCCACTTGGGAAAATGAAATATTTATTTACATTTAAATTTACATTTCTTCGCTTTAGCATTTCACATTTCTTCGAGACAAAGAGCGGATCTTAACACTAGGTTCCCTGTGTCTACTCTGCTGGGTGCGGAATACGATATGATAGTATTAATATAATTAACACTATCATATTATTATTTCAAATTAATGTATTTCTAAGGTTGAAGCTCTTATTTCCATTTAATTGAAGCCTGTATCTGGGCAGATTAAGACTTGTTTAATTTCTCCAAGGCTCTTCTTGGTACTTTTAAGTATTACGTTGAAAGTTATTTGTCATAAGACAAAGATAAGAGTAATTTCCTAAAAGAATCAATTCTTAAATATAATAAGATTTTTAACAAGTTCTAATTTTTTTAATTTATTGTATACGAAGATTCTAAGCTGGGGTCAATAGGTCCTCAACATATGTGAAATTGTCATTTTGTTGTACTGGCCAATTTAATCACAAATTTCTCCTCTTTGGTTAGGATTTCCAAATTCAAATTTATACAGCTATTTAAATTTCGTTAATCGTTATTCATTTGTGTTTTCCTTCTGTAATTTTTCTGTTTGATATTTCAAAATATCGTGTTATGTACGAGTACGAGTTTGACCCTGACACCAGTGCTGCGGAAATGGCTCGAAGGCTTAATGATGTGTATGGCGGTCTTGTCGGAAGAAAACATGTGCGTTTTTAATCGTTTTCAACGTTTTCGTTATGGCAATTTTGGCACATCGCAATGACTGGATCATTGGACCAAGATCATTTTAAATCAGGCCAGTCGTGTCGCCGTGGCACAGCGTGTGGCTGTGAACGCGATGTTGTGGGTTCAATGACTCTTATTTTGTTGTCTTGTTTGTTTTCTGACAAAACAAATATAAATCCTATAATTTTACCAAAAATGTACCTATATCAAAAAAAAACATTTATTAAAAATATATTAAAAATGTATATATTTTAGAGTACCGATAAATTCTGATTTGACCGATTTTTAAACACGCCTATATGCTTTGTTAGTGTGTTAGAGAATAATGTATATACAACTACACGATATGCCGCTAGCCCACTATGGAAATATTAAGAAATTTTGCATAAAGCTATGTAAAATTCAAACGTGGAAGTGCATAATATTTCTGTAGCACCAAACAAAATATTTCTTTAAAATAACAACGTAATCTTTTAAGCTCCAGCTCAAGAAACTTTAAAACTTTTCCTTTCTTTCCTCTTTAACAATTATACTACATTACATTTATATTAAAGTTTAATTGTATTTAGACTTGCCATAAATATTATTACAAAGGAAACACATTTTTCTTATACTACGTAATATAATAAATATTACGTACATAAATATTATTACAATATATTACTGTAATAGTAATAAATATTACTCATATAAGAATATGAGATCGCACCGAGAACGTAACCGGCACTATAGTGGACTTAATTTGTAGAGGATTATTTTCAACCAGAGAATATGTTTTACAAAAGTATTAAGTATGTCGTTATAAAATTAAAACATTCATTTTAATAGGCCAGTCGTGGCGCAAAGGCATTATAAATGCGACGCCGTGGAAATGAAACTCAGAATCTATTCTGGCTTCCATTCTCACTTAAAGAAATGAAATAATAAATACTTTCCTTCTCTTTCATTTTCTCGCCCTGATAACGTAGCAAGGCGCAGCGTTAAGTTCCGCCATCTCTTTAGACATCACTTAACCATTTTAAAAGAACTATTTAAAATTAATTTGACGGTAGATACAATAAAAAAAGAGTGGACGATATAAATATAACTTAAACAAATAAAAATACAATACAAACAAAAAAAAACATTTGTAAAAGTTACCAACAGCTTAGATATTAGAAAAATTTCGATTCATATTTTCTGTTTATTTCCGTTCCGAATTGTTGTTACACTATAATTTTGGTTAAACGTTCAAAGTTATAATGTGCCGGAAAATATATGGTTGGGAAGATTGTTTTTACAAAGTGGCGTTCTTTTAAATTACATACTTTATCATTCACACTTCACGCTTTTTCCTGTACTTAGCAGGGTAGGGAAAGGGAACCTAGATTTAAGAAACTCCGCTACCTAATTACCGTAGAATTTTTCGAGGCATTATGCAGCGTTGAATGGTGGAACTGAACGCCGAGCTCTTGCCGTGGTGCCAGAGAAATAAAAAAAAATTAATTGAATTATATACATTTACATATTTTTATGTTTTCATCATTTTCTTATTGCTACCTTATATTCTATCACATTGCGAGAAAAAAAGTTTAGAGCAGTGCCTAGAACTTGTAACCGTAGAGTCAAGGGGCTCTTTTAAACTACACATACTTATAGTAGGTTAGATTAGATATAGTTTGCTTTGTTAGTATTAATCAGCTTCAGCTGTATCTCGCACACAGCAGGGTAGATAGAGAGTGGGAAGAACTTAGTGTTAAAGTACTCCATTAAATTTAAATAAATATTTCATTTCCTCGAGTGGAAATCGAACCCACAACCTATCGCGATTACATTCACACTTTGTGCCCCTGTGCCCCTTAGGCTGTTTGGCGCACTGGGACGTCGACGTCTACCTGTATATGACTGTAAATACGATTCTCTGTATATGATTCTATGTATGACTGTAAATACGATTGATGTGAACAAAATGATCTATCCTCATTCAAAGTAATGAAAATATCATTTCGCAGGTGTGCGAAAACAAAATTAGGTGTTAAGTTCCGTCACTATTGCCTTAACTGTTATGTAGCGTAAAGCGTAAAGCTGAAAAAAAGCGAGATATTGCTTCTTGAATGTAGGAACTCATAGTCGCGCGGCGTCGTCAATATCTTGTTACCAAAGCAAGAAAATAACACTCACTAGCTTTTTAAGTATATATATGAAGATATTAGAGCAGCCAGTCGTGGCGCAGGGGCACAAGCGTGTAACTGTAAAGGCGAGGTTGTTTTTTGGGTTCGATTTCTACTCGAGGAAATCAAATATTTAATATTTTCAATTTTTCGCTCTGGTGCCGACCAAAGCGCGACATAGAGTTCCACCACTCAACACGCCAATGCCTCAAGATTTCAGCGCAAAATGGGGAGCGGAGTGTCTCAACATTAGATTCCCTCGACCTACCCAGCTACATGCGGGATGCATACACATTTACATTAAAGCTGAAAAAAGGAGAAAAAAATATAGAAGATACCTTTGACGTATAAAACAAACAAAATAATTTTTTTTACAAACAATAGGCAGTAAAAAACTACTGGTGTGTTATTCTAAAACCATACAACGATTTTCCTTTTTGAATGCGTCTGGGAAGGGTTGGAAGAGGTCTCAAGGGATGCTAGTTGAATAGTATCGAAATGATACACAAAAATATACCTTGTATGTTTTCAACAGAGTTCGTTTTTGATTGTTTTTATTTCGTTAATTTAATATTGAATTATGTAGGTGACTCTATATTTCGGATTGGTTCCAAGGTTTTATTTGGCCCGATTATTTTTATATGATATAATTTTTGTAATAGATTGATGTTTAATATTTCTCTTTTTTTTTGGATAAAAAGTATGTTGTTTTATAATATTAAGGTTACCAGCAGGTATTAATGTTAGCTTACTAACCACCCATCAACAAGCGGTATCTGGATTTTACGTAGCGAAAAACAGAGTGTCTTGACACTAGATTCTCTGCGTAACCCGCTGCACGCGGAATTAACCACGAAAGATTCACAATTTATCCCGCATGATATTGCCAGCACTAAATTAATCACTTGACGCTATAAATTATCTAATCCTGAGGATAAAGGCGCCGCATAACTTTCGTTCAGACTAAATCAAACTGATCAGAACTACTGGGTCTCACAATGCTCTATAACCCTTTCACTTATAATAGTCAAAGCTGTTTAGTCAATTAAATATTTTTGCATATATATTAAAATTTTAATAGAATTGTAAATTTTATTTATTTTACATGAAATATTTGAGATGGATGGTAAAAGCAGTCATGTTCTATTTATTTGGGCACAAATATTGGATAAAATATATGTATAAGGAAAA
>DWAN01001626.1:0-17239 GCA_018230445.1 Heliconius hewitsoni | reverse complement strand
GACGGGCGCTCCGCCCTCGCCGGGTTTACGAACTAGCGCCGACATGAACCAGATGTCGCACACGAGCTGTATTCACACTGTGTGTTAGCTGTGCGACTCTACCCCTACCTCCCCTCCGCAAGAATCTCGTAAAAGGAATTTCTCGTGTCCTTATCGCTTTCTGAAATAAAATGTAGCGCCCCGCATCGTACGTGTTTTATTACGAACCGTCTCCTTCAGGATTTATCTAGTGGGCGAGCGTTGCAGAACTCTTTTTAGAGTTTCACACTCTAGTACTTAATCCGGAAGTAGCATCGCATTTTATTGTAATGTGTTGAGAGGATTTTTATAATATATTAAACGTACGTGAGAATGTTGTACATTAATGTTTTTTATATTGTATTTTTGTACCAAGTCCATCGTATTGAAACTATTTAAAAAGATTTCATTTTATGTTTAATGTTTTTAAAGTAAGAATTTTCAAAAAAACATAAAAACTTTAGCAGTCATTAATATCATATTGCCTTGCCAATATTGAAGAAATTATTACGAATATCGTCTTGTTACTTAGGTATATATAGTTTATCATTGGCACAACCAAAGTCAATCTATTTTACTGTCACCAACGTCTCTAAAGTATACCTTTGGAAAAAGTCATTTCGGAAACAAATGATTTCTTTTCTATCATTATTTGTTAATAACGTTATTCTTAGGAAATACTTAGCCTCATCAACGTCCTTCGCTCACAAAGTTTTTTTATCATTTTCTATATATCTCACGTCCGAGTCGTAGCGAACTTATTCAATATAATCCATTTATTGACGTAAACTTTCGATGGAAACATCACATATAAGTTGGTGTGTTCTGATCGTCGATAAAATAGAACTATTATTTATCTGTTAAGTCGAAACCGTAACAAAAACTATTTCATAGGCCTCGTGAAATCTGATTCGGCATCGGCATATGGTATGGCAATAAAATTTGTATTATTTAGTATACTACTCAATGATCTTCGAAAGTCGTAAAGTAATGCCCATGAAGACTTGAAGTCATTAATTTTAGTTGTTTATTTTATTTAGTTTTTGTGTCGGTCTGTTCAATGGCGTTAAGTATCAGTGAAGAGTAATGTATAGTTAGTTACCTATGTATGTATATAGAAACCAAAATATTTGCTATCAAAACCATAAAATTATTTTTAAACTACTTTTTTTTATAATACGCAAACGTACTGTTAAATTATTTTTACTTTTGTAGGATTGTAGCTCACATCGTGAGCATTAATTATTATATTAAATAAAATAAAATAAAAAACATTCTTTATTAATAATTTTATTTCCAAAGAAACATAAATAATTTTATTGAATTTCATTAATACAACATTGGTCTTGAATATCGTGTACTAACCATGCCACGTCAATTTTTTGTATCTATATATTACTATAAAAAACAAATTTGTAAATTTTATTTATTGTACATAACGATATGATTAACTTTATAAAAATAATACAGAAAACCGTTAGTTTAATCAACAATATAATATACGAGAATAAAATTGCAATGGTCATTTATTGAACCTATACAAAAATCAGCAATCATTCTTTGAAACAACGTTTCCTTTTAAAGCGAACATTGCTCTCCGGTTTCCTAACCTAGTTTTTTTTTATCCACCGGTAAATGTAAGCTTAGATATATTGTATCGGAAGTGATTGAAGTTTTCTAGTTGTTGCGATAGTTGACCAAATACTGAATAAAAAACTCAATTATCAAAAACAGTTTAACAAAAAAATACTGATTTGGTAAATTTTAATACTGGTCAGTTACCCATTACCAGCTGATTAATGGCTGCTATATGTCAGCTGTCACAAACGTCACAACGTGCAGCTTGTTAGATACATCGCGCCCTCTAACAAACATGGCAGCCCTAAATGGAGCTTTGGATTGCTTTTTTGGTAAAAGGGATCCAGAGTTTTTGTAGTAGTAATATAAATAACTAAATCACTTTGTTGTTCAACCATTTACAGACTCACTCAATATGTAGAGAACATAAGATAGACAGTGAAGTGAAGTAATATACTAGCTGTTCACATCACATTCATATAATCATTTATTTCTCCACTGCAGGTAATTGTCTTAACACCTACGCTATACTCGACGTTTATTTTCACGCACATAATACGCTTGAAGAATATTTAGATATATTAAACTTTGTGCGAATTGTGACATGTAGTTGTGGTTTGTATTTATTCTGTTAGACATCGTTGCGACTTTATCATTTACTATTTTAGGTTTTCGTAGCGCAGTGGGACAACATTTGTTAACTCGATGGTTGAAGATCAAATCCCTACTCGGAGAAATTTATTTTCATTTTCTAGTTCTCAACACACAAAGTCATAGATTCGGGCGGAAATAGAGCTGCTTGTCTGTCTGCGTGGCATACGGCGAAAAAAACTATTTTCTACGGCTATTCTTATCATATCATAAACGTTTATATTAAAACTCTACCGCACTTAGTCTATTTTTAGACCAGGAAATGATTCTGTAACAAGCTCTTAGGCGTTTATTGACTTAGTGAAGATAATAGTTTATTTTTGTACAAGCTGCCTCAACAAGGCACGTCCCATATGTGCAACCCTCCAAACTTGGAGTGAAAGTATAAATAAACACGGTTTGCTGATATCTGTCATCCAAAGAATTAGATTTATTTCTGCGATGGCAGAAGGTGAAGGACCCTAGCCCCTTGAGATTAACAGCCCACAAAACATTCTTCGTTTAATGCTTTGTGAGAGGTTTTCACGCTAACTTTTAAGTGACAATTTAAAGTGATGCACAATTTATTAGCTTGCGTTGAAACGGTAATAACTTGCCAGTGAAGAAAGAATATTAGAATACTTTTCCATGAATGTTTACTGCTCAACAATATTTACAAAAACAACGCTTTTATCTGGTAAACTTGTTTAATATCATTGTTCGCGGGTCGGGTCAGAGCGCACAAAAAGGGTATTTTTTTTCGAAGAGGAGCGTTGTTTTTTCTTGAATTATCATAATGGCATACCGACGTACCTCACCCGGTTGCAAATATTTAAATGTATCTACGTCGTGGGTCGCTAAAAGTTATTCCACGTATGCTTTTAACAAAATATCTATAGCCAAATGTATTAAGACCACTTAGAACAAATACCAAATTAATATTAATTTGGTATGTATTGAATCTCAATTTAAACATATTTATTATTATATAAAGCTAAGCTAATTTAATGTAGCTAGCTTTCTTACGTTAGTCAACATGGAATACATTCATCAATACTTCGATTGGAACGACGATAAAACAAATGGAGCGCCCAATTTAAATAGATTAAATGGGATTTATGTTTCATTTCGCCAAGCTTCCTATGAATAGCAGACAGATCGTATCGTATTTATCGAACAGAACATCACGAAACTCGTTAAAAAGCGACTGTTTCGCGCTGATTCCGTTCTCCTAATTAAATTGAAACAAAATGGTCAGTTTGACTACAAATACGGATGGACTTAATGCATCGTGGTTACGTGACGGCCATGTGATGTCGCGCGTCGCACGCACGCGCTGCGCTATCGAGCCGGGACCAACTGTTGAACGCCTTCGCCCCCCACTCTGCCCGTCTACGCGTGACGTCAGCACGCCGACTACCTTCCGTGAGTGCAGTGAAAATGTTGCAAAGTGCATCGTTTTAAAACATTTATTAAGAGTTATGCTGTATGATTTGACATTCAAGTTCGTTGTAAACAAATAATGACCAATACAAGTTTCTTGTTAGGAGATGATTCCAAATTTTATTATTTATTTATAAAATTTCATCTCAATCGTTAATACCGCTTTATCAAACATCACTGTTTTTTTTACTTCATTGCAAATAGAAATACTCAGAGCCTGGTGTACAATAATCCTGATTAACTTATTGCAACTACATTTACAGCCTCGTTGAACGAAATGATAAATTTTCAGTACTTTGTTGAATTGATTTACTTACAGACTCAGTAAATGCTGCCTGATGGATTAAATGGAAAAACATAATTTATTTTTAAATTAATTTACTTCAAGATTCTTGATTCCGTACAACCTCACTTAGCTCGTGAATTAGTCTTCATTTCTCGACATTTTCCGTACGTAAATGGTGATAAAGTCCTTGAAACGGGGCAAGGGCCCTTGTGCTACCCCTTGTCTTGTTACAAGCCCTAGCTATATCCTGACACCCTACACTTAACAATACACGACAGTGTTACACAGTTATAAAGACAATGACTCTTAAATTTTCATTTTTTTAACTCACAGTAAATACGTCGGCAATCTATTAGAATTGAAGTAGCAAAATGGTGCCTTAATACGATTACGTTCACTAATTAAACAGTTTATAGATTAATCTTTTTTATATTAATTTAATCCGTAATGATTTGCGTGATTTTCTTTGACTCTATACTTTAAGAACTGACAGTCAAAACTAAACTATCACAATTCTTCAGAGGTACCTATTCAAATTCAAATTTTCAATTTCCGTTCTTATCCTTGAGGTAGACGAGCAAAATCTCTTTGCCATTCAATTTGCTTTACGCTCTGGACAAGAATTTAAATTTAAATGAAAACTGCATACGATTTAAATTGTAGACTTCGACGATGTTTTATAAATTACTATTCTTATTT
The DNA here is from genome assembly GCA_018230445.1 of Heliconius hewitsoni. Lineage (NCBI taxonomy): Eukaryota > Metazoa > Arthropoda > Insecta > Lepidoptera > Nymphalidae > Heliconius > Heliconius hewitsoni. Next base: position 12,585 of record DWAN01001626.1, on the reverse strand, counting down.
ATAAAATAATATTGGCAACAGGAAAATATTAAAATATTTTGAAAAGTCTTTTTTTTTTCAAATAACTTTGAACGTAATAAATTGAAGAATTATTAGAAGTAGCGCATGCTAATATCTTCCGAGTTTGAGCGTATGCCGTCAAAAGTTTGCAAAGCGATGATTGGTTTTCGTCAAAACGCGTCACTAAGACTCTCCCTCCTGCTTGATACATCACTCAAATTGGGATTTGTCAACGTTAGAAATATCATTAAGGTCTGCTTTTTTAAATATTTTTTTATATATTTGGGATAAAGGGTTATTTCAATCCAATGTAAGTAAACTTTCAAGATCTATTGTTAAAAAATATGCTAAGTATAAGTATTACTATCTAATTGTAACTTAATCTCAACGGAAGAAATGAAAACAGAATGTAACGTGTGAATGACCTTATTAAAACAGAATAGGTTTTACTAAGGTCATTGCTACTAAATAATTATGATATACACAAAAATAATTATGACAGTCCATTTTCGTAATAAAAGTAATACGTTTTAATCTACTTAGGGATTATATTTTTTCCGCGTGTTGTTAGTGCATCGTGCACTTTTATAACGAAAGGACATCTATATAAACAGGTCCTAATTGTAACAAGAGTGTGATACAATTAAATGTTTCTAAAAATTAAAAATGAAATTAAAAATTAGAAAAGAAATTAAGTAAATTATGTCCCAATAAAATAAAAAGAAAAATATACAAAAATTCAGTTAAAAATAAATATTTCCAGATTATGAATGATCTTGTTTCTGATATTTTATAGCTACAGGATTTGTTTAAAAAGTGTTTATTGTTTTAAATGACATTTACGACTTCACTTAGATACACGGATATCGCCCCACGTCTCCTAGTACAAGGGACACCACGTTTTATAGCTTTAATATGTTAACTCAATGCAAATAACTACAGCATGTAGAGTTGTACCTCCATAGACACTAATGGGGCGAATAAATTTCCTTTTACAGTGAACGTTTCGCAGTTATCGCCTTTACTTACTATCTATCGTCAGCATGACTCCGAAATAAACATAACATGCCCGTAGCTTCACCTTTGATTTAAATCCATTTTGGGAATTATAACGTGAAAATCAAAATGTTGAGTAAAATGTATTATGGTATATGAAGTTTTGTATTTTGTTGTATATTAATGTAATTTTGTTTTATATTTTGCATTTTTGTTTTATTACTTTTTTTATTAATGTTAGAAATATAGTTATTCTTTGTTAATATTAAACATACGCGTATATTTTATTATCAATGTAATCTTAAAAACTATCCAAATAATTTAAAATTTTGATTCATGTGAATACGAATAATTAAAAGTTCGCATTACACTGCCAAGAAACTTGATTATCACCGTAACTACTTCCTGTATCGCGGTCAGAATGCCGACTAGTTAACCAACATACCTAACTGTTTCCCGTAAACGATCGGACTCCGCGTGCAATCTATGCCGTAAACCGTTGCCTTCCCTCCACATAGCCTGCACCTACTGGTAATACGCAGTACGAGCTGATTAAGGACACGTGCTTAGAATCTACACATGTTTATTACACTACACTATTCATTACTCACCACCTAAATAATGACATAATTCATGTTCCTGAAATATTTTTTTTAATAAATGTCCATATCACATTTTAAATCGAATGTGAAATTGAAATGATGATGAAATCAGTATAATCGAGAACAAAACTTAGTAGTGGCTTTATTATTTCAGTATACTGGTGCGGCCATGACGGGTGGCTGCGGGGCGACCGGGACACGCGTGCCGACGGCAGCATCCCCGGCTAACACTGCATCCAGCTCGTCATCGAACTCTGCAGGTGGAACCCGGTCCACTAGCCTTAGCACGGCTCCACCGCCACCCGCCTCTTCGGCGTCAACTACTGGCGCATCCGGCGAACAACTAAGCCGTACAAACCTTTATATCCGCGGCCTAAGCCAGAACACGACTGATAAGGACCTCGTCCAAATGTGTCAGATGTAAGCATCGTCTCATTAATATGTAGTATAGATTCCCAACAATCTTCTTAACAAAGTTTTAATTTTCAGGTATGGCAACATAATTTCAACAAAAGCAATATTGGACAAAAATACGAATAAATGTAAAGGTAATCAAAATTAATAAACATTGACACATAAACATTTACCTACAATAGATATCCTCCTTTACCAATATAACTCTTAATAATAAAACAGTATAGCTATTCACGTATGTATTATAATTATATTTATTAATATATATTTATCTACTGACATGTATTTTTCTCTTAGTGGAGAATTATTTGTAACTGAATTTATATTAATATTTTCTAGAATACCATATACCTTCATTAAACTAGTTCATCTATGGTGAGACTTTTTCTAATATATGCACGAACACTAGTTTCGATTTATGCATTATTTTGTGACATTCTCATATAAAAAAATATTATTTACTGTACTTGTTTATTTGATTATTTTATCACTACGGCCATCACCATTACTGCACCATGGCACGAGATTTTTTTAATATTATATGTGAAAAAGCACGTAATGTCTCTCACAGTGTTATTCTTTATCCACATGTCATTGCCCAATTTTGTAATATTTTCAAATCATTAGATTCCGTTTCAATTTCTTTTACTAATTTAGGTAAATTATATTTTAATATATCTAGATGTCCTTTGATTAAGCATGTATCATCAATTTTTAAAACAAATCTACGAAAATATTCGACGTAAAAGCGCCCATTACTATACACGTATTTTATTTTCATTTTCGCAGGTTACGGTTTTGTAGATTTTGAAACGATCGCATCAGCGGAGGCTGCTGTTAAAGGATTACAAGCCAAAGGTGTTCAGGCCCAGATGGCTAAAGTGGGTATCTGGTTCCTGCGTAGACTGAACCGTGTACGTTGTGCATGCAAGTAATACTATTATGACTAACCGCCTGCTCCCTTTCCGCTCATCCAAGTTTTACTATCAACACCTCGGTAATTGGTCCATCAAGTTTTGTATCGAAAATCAATATAATTAATATATTCTTATTCCTCATAAAACTGTTCTTTCCTATATTGTTTATAAATGACGAGATTCTGTCATAAAATATTTTATTCAAATTTACTATAGTATTTTAAATTTATATTTATAGAAGTTTTTTTAAGTAGTTTGTACACATTAGATAATTATTTATGTATAATTCAAAATCTGTAATCCGTAGATCAGAGGATTTGTGTAACAAATTTTAATGTTATCCTCGATAATGGATTAGAAAGACCCAAAAAAACCTTTCCAGTCCTGTCCTTTAATCCGCCTACCCTTACTTATTATAGCTTTAGTATTTACCCCATTTTTTATAAAAAAAAATGCTATAATATCTAACAGAGCATTTTAAAGTACAGCCATGATCTCTAACTAATGTAAATGTTTTGCTAGATTTGAATTACCTATGCATAAAGTAGCATCAGCATCCTGTTCCATATTTGGAAGTCAATATTTAGATACCGTGTAAGTCATATATTGACTATAGATGTTTGGATCCTATTTAGCTTGAGTAGGACCAGAGTTCAGATCATTGACATTTAATGGGCGGTTAAAAATGAAAAACAAATCAATTTCACAAGTTTGTAACCATTCATTTGTCAGTTAAATTTGGGGATCACCACGAGATATTCTGGTATCAGCGTAATACCCAAACAGAACTGTGTGACGTTGTCGTGTTGTAAGTATTTATGAACCCTCAGCGCAAATATAACGCTTACTTACTTACTTCAAACATTGTTTCATCCTGTTAATTCTATACTATTATCGTTTGCTTCAGCGTTATAACAATGTATTTCGCTACTGGGCTCTGGGTATTCTATGCTTTCAATATTAAATTAGTGTGTATGCGACTTTAACAAGCTTCATAAACTCTATGCTGATGTATATGCCCATGTCGTTGATAACACCCACATAATAATAATATTATAGCATATTAGATCAATGCGCTGACTAACGTCACAGCTGGCTTCTGTGTCTAGATAATCTACGCTAGCTTCAAGCTAATATCAATTTACTCAGGAATTACCTTGAGTTTTGTCGACAAAATGCGCAATGGATTTTTTATTATGAAAAATATAATAACGTTTTTAAAAGTAAATTATTAAGTCTTTGTTCTGTAAAGTATGTAATCTATTATTGTTTTGTATTATTAAATCGTAAATTTTAATAATTACGATCATATTAAAAAATATATAGATATTATTTTAATTAAAATCTTCCAATGAATATAGGATACATTATATGTTATAAGCAATAAGATCTGTTGCTTGAACTATTTTTTGGGGTATTCCAGCAACAGGAACAGGATCCCACCAACCTGTACATGGCCAACTTGCCACCGCACTTTAAGGAAAATGATGTGGACCAACTGTTAGCTAAATTTGGCCAAGTGGTATCTACAAGGATCCTTCGAGACACCCATGGGCACAGCAAAGGCGTTGGCTTCGCGAGAATGGAGTCCAGGGAAAAATGCGAGCAGATTATACAAGTGAGCACGAGATTTGTACCATATAAATATAAACGTTGCACTTAGGTATGCCTCATACGCTCTAGAGTTACTAAGTATGAGGACAACATACTTCAAAAAGAATTATAAATTTTGAAAAACCAACTTTCTTGTTAACGTTACAATATTTTTAAGGTATTCAATGGAAATCCGATACCGGGTGCGAAGGAACCATTGCTAGTGAAGTTCGCTGATGGAGGCAATAAGAAGAAAGCTTTGTATAACAAGCAGAACGACAGCAACGGCCGAGCGTGGAGGGACAATAACGAATCAATCACACAGGTATAAATTATTAATCTGAGGTTCAACATTTATTTGTAATTATATTATTTATACTCGTTTAACTAAATGTAATGATTTTAAGAAGTCGTCGTAGCGCAAAGTACAACGTGGGACTGTAAACGCGACGGTTGTTTGTTCGATTCCCACTCGAGAGAATGAAATATTTAATATATTCATTTCCTCGATTTGGTAACAAGACAAAGCGTGGCATTGAGTTCTGCCAATCAGCAACCAAAAAAGGATGTATCTTAAAAAAATGAAATGTCTTAACACTAGATTCACAGGTTCTTTCTGCCTACCCTGGTATGTGGTAAGGTAATATTTTCAAACACCTGTGTCGGTTGGGTGCCACAGTTTGTAATTGATCCTGTAGTTGTCCGTGTTGCAGGCGATGAGCGTGACGGGCGTGTACGCGGGCGGCGTGGGCGGCGGCGCGGGCGGCGAGTGCGGCGTGTACCGCGGCAGCGGCGTGTACGGCGTGGCCGCCTTCCACCCGCAGCTGCACCACCACCACGCCGCGCACCCCGCCGCCTGGCTGGCGCCCTACGCCGCGCTGCTGCCGCCCGCGCACCCCGCGCACCACGCGCCGCACCCCGCGCACGCCGCGCACCCGCCGCACGTGCCCATCGACACCGTGCCCAGCCAATACGTGAGTCCTGTTGTCACACTGCCTTTGACGCCAAAGCGAGAGAGAGAGTGACTCGAACGAAACAATCACGAGTCACCAGAAACGAACAGTAATATTATTTCCGGCCACATGATAATTGTACAGATCAGTCTGCAAAACAAGAAGACTGACAGTGATCTCTGTTTTCCAGGTAAACTGGGACAGCTTAAGGCCGGAAAATGAATTATACGTGAGTGTCAATGCACTATGACGATGATACGCTCCTGTAAATAGCGTACCCTTGTCGCTTAACGCTAGTCACCAAACGCTCGCTATTCTTCACTGTAATTTATGTATCCAATGTAGGAGAGTTTTATTTAAGTGCTGAAATGTAATTTTCAGTATTTCGCTTCGCACCCGTACCAGTACTTCGCGGGGCCCACTCCGCCCATCATCCAGATGCCGATGGAGAGCGAGCACGCGTCGACGGCGGCGTCTCCGGACGAGGCCTACCAGCCCTACCCGCCCCCGAAGTAGACGCAGACCACGCTACAATTCATGCTGTACACGAGCCAAAAATCAAAGAAACTGTGAATTTTACGATGTTAATTTGTTTTAGTTTTAATTTGCGGCCGTTATAGACTTCATCGAAGATCAGCCTAGTTTTTAATTGGCAACGTCGCCTCGGCTTTTTCAGTGGGCTTCGATCCTCTTGGCTTTACGCTGAACGCGATTCGCAGTGATGTTTTGATGAGGTCTTTTGACGGTTGGAAGAGAGGATTTGATGTATAGATATAGCTGCAATTTTAAATGTGTTTTTACATTATAATTTTATTATTGTTTTATGAAATTTTTAATGTAAGATTTTAGGCGCAGGTTTTGAACATGTTGACACGATTATTTAAGATAGGTAGGTATTTATTTTAGCATAGTTTTATTTCATTAAATTTTAAATTTTTAAATTTATTTTCGGAAAAAGAAATATTTTTATTTTTAATTTGCAATCGTAACAAATATTAATATATAAAATCGTGGCATTATAAAAATTGATATCGAACAATTTAAGTGCAATCCGGATTTGGGAAAAGTTGTTAGTTTATTAAAAGGGTAATGTTTATAATTTCTTTTGTAACGAAGTCATGATTTGATAATAGACGGAAAGCAATATCTGCGCGGTTAGATGTTAGAGTGTAAACGAAAATGGTCATATCATGTGGAAACAAATTTATATGCTACCAAATTGTAAAGGAGAAACGACTTATGCGTTACGTTAAGAAAGGTTTATCATCGTGTAGACGTCGTGCAAATGTTTATTCCGAAGATTTAAAATCTTTCGCGAAAAATGTATTTTTAAAATACAAAAATATCGATAGTATCAAATAATGGCCGAAGCAGCTAAATAAATATTTTAACCTTTCTCTAAGACATTAATAGTTGGTGTAGGTATTTTTGACCACCACGTGGGACTATGGTCGTGATTAACGTATATATATGTTCAAAATGTGTTTGGCATGGTGCTTTAGTAATTTTATTTGAAAAATGATAATATACATATAAACTATACAGTATTATCTACATTATTCATTCATACTGGTGCAGTCTTCCAAGAATCGCAAGTACCTATTTTTAAAGCATTTTTTAAATATTCTATCGGTTCTCGAGTTATTTTTAATATAGTAACACTCGTGCGCGACAAACCTGTGTTACTCAGGGCGCTCTCATCTCGTCTCATCCTAGGATATCAACCACTGCTCGTCATCATTGTACACGTTTTATTGAAAATGGAGCTTAAATGTATATTTTCCTATAGACGATTTTTATTTAATTACAATACATAATAGTAAAAACGTCGTTGCCAAACCCAACTACAGACTGAATTTATGTATACCAAAACCTCCAGATAGTTATTTCTCGATCCATATTTCGTTGAGCGTTACACGACGGTAGCGGCAGGTGGACAGTGGTGGCGCAGTGCTGATATGGCAACATTAGCAATAAGCAGTTGTATGTAAAGTCTATTTATACATTTTATGAGTCTATACAAATTTTTGTACGTTGAAACTCATGTTCGAAATACGTGAATGATGAAGTGATCCTTTTTTGAGAATCATGTACTGAATGAAGAGTAGTTATTGTTAGGCGGTCGGCAACTCGGCACATTCCACTAGAAAACATCAAATAAAAATTCCACGATTGATTTCCACATTATGAATTGTAAAGGATTCGAAATCCACGTACGAACGCCGTTTTGGTGTAAATGAGAACATTTTGTACCATCACGTAGGTTTTGGGTACACTTTATGACTTTATATAAAATTTGATATTTTTATATTGAATATATATAAATTATACATGATATGTATACATGTATATACATTGTTGATGGGTACGAGTAAAAGCCCACTATATCGCAACGGTTTAATTCTATTTTGGCACGTCGAGTTTCATCAGAACCAAAGTATACAAATCATTAAAATCGAGTAAGAAGTAGGGAAATATTTATACAATCCAGGGACTGAAGACTAGCTAAATGTTTGATATATTAACTGTATTTTATCTGACGATTAAGATGACTTCTTTATTCAAAACCTGTAGACCGGCTTATAATAATAATAAATCAATACAGGAACTGAATTAGATGACGCGACAGGTTTTGAATGAACGACGTAGACTTTAAACGAATTTGTAGATTTGTTATTTGTTGAGTTCTTATTTTCCGGAATAGACTGAGGTTGAATACTCAACTTACAAAGTAATCTGATAGATTTTGTGATTTAGATACAAAGTGTTAGATTCCATGAACTTCATCAAATCAGTATATATTTTATTTGTTGATGCACCGAAACCCGAATTCAATAAAACCATTTTCGACGACAATAGCACTGCTCTGTTATTATCAGCAATATAATAGAACTTGTTTCAAAACGTAGATGGTAATGCTGAGATTAAAAAATTAACTCTCGTTACAAGGGTAATGACAGTGAGATTTTTTACATTTAAATTTCGCATTGACATATAGTAACTCCGTAGATCAGTTTTATACTTGTATAATTTCTGATCAGGCCAAATATTTTGAACTGACTAATACCGCCTTTTTTGATTCTTGTAAAATTTTGGAAAACACGAAGTGCGATATACTACGTCTTAATAATGTCGCAATGTACTAAGATAAGTGATTCGATCTTTTAGAGTTCGAAGTACACAGTGGCTTCCTGTAAAAGCAGTCTTCCGATAGATGTTTCCGCTTTGCATTTATGAACAGATTCAATGTATAAATAATTTTACTACTTTCGAGCCCGGTCCTTCCTTTGTCCCTATTGTTTTAGTCGTAAAAGACTATAAATTGTTCCCATCCATATCAGTGTCCATTTTGTAATGCAATTTACATTTGTTTCATTCCAAATTACAGATCAATACTCCCCAAGTATAATAGGATAATGCTGTCAGAGTTTAAGTGACCAGTAGTGCAGTAGAGTAGTGCGGAACGGCTGTGTGCCGTCGTAGGTTCGTAGTCTAGATGACACCGTCAAAAGCAAGTGTTGATTGTGATTTATTTTTCTAATGCTTTCCTTCCACGTGAGCAATAACGTTCGTTTGATGGTAGTGCCTTCAGCTTCGTTTAAATAATGAACAGATAACGATACAATATAGCAGTTGCGTGTGCTTTACGATATTTTTACAGTTAATAAGATGACTTACCGTATTCATATATGTAGTAGTTATAATAACTGTGGTTAAACTATTTTGTACTAACGACTTAAAACTAAATAATGTGGCTGTCTAATCGTTGCATTTTTCAAACACGATGTAATATTGAATACTGGAGATAAACCGTAGATGTTCCTAGTTACATTAACTTCGATGTTGACATAATATGTGTTTAATAAGCAACGTTGCAATGAGATTATCGGTGACGATTTGTTATAATGTATAGTGAGAGCTACTCAAACTATAAGCACAAAAAAATGAATTCAGGAACTATTCCTAAATACCAAAACTGCGATACAACTGAAATAAATCATGTCGATGGTTAGATGTGTTAAGTGAATGTTTTTTTTAAATAAGTCATTTAGATTGTAAGTGAATGTTGACTCGTTTTGCAAAGGTGAACCGGTGAAGGAGCGGTGATGAATTGCGGGCTAGCTTTAGAGCTTAGGTTTAAGTATAGATAGGTTAGAATAGCAAAAAAAATGTTTTGACGCTAAGATAGATAGATAGACTAGACACATAGAATATTCGGGGGCGAGGGTAAGGCGCAGGCGAACCCGGCGGCTCTAGGGTAGTTTCCTTTGTTAGTTTATTAAATAATTTAATTTGAATGGACTGAGGTCGCCGCCCGCGCGCTCCTCACCCTCCCCCAGTCCCCTTAGCGTAAGAGAGCTAAGAACCTTAGTGAACACGATTTCGAGATAAGTTTCAGTTGAACAAGTTTGCTTTCACCTCTTTTGTTATGTAGTTGACTAAGTGTAAAGAAAGAAAACTAAATGAAAAAAATCAGTGGGAAGTCGATACGAAGGTATTTGTCCAATGTGTATTAATATAGCGTGGTGTTCTACCCGGCAGACTAGTCTAGATAGTAGAATAGTTTAGATAAAAATTTAGTTAGGTAGCCTAGGAATACGAAATGCAAAAAAATAAAACTTCATAAAATGTAAAAAAAAAAGATGAAATTGTTGGTAAGAAAGAATATTTTTAAGGGACATGTTGCTTCGTTGTGTTATGGTGTGAGGTTTGGCATAACTATGATAATAGTGTGAAAGCATTTCTCGCAGAGAAAACGCAGAAGAAAGTTATCTATCTATTTTGTTACTAAGTGTTTGCAAGTTTCTATATTGTGCTATGAGCATTTTACGTGACCCGCATTATTTATAGTTATGCTGAATGAAGACTAAATAATATATAAATAAAAACAAAATGGTACTAAGAAGCATGTTTTATTGTGACGAGTCATGTTCCTTTGCATTGAACATATTTTGTAAGAGCAAATGATTGAAATAAAACAAGCAAAACCAAAAACTTGTGTATCATTTTAGTGTCCCCTATCCCTTTTTTTTCAGATTCACCTTTATATAGCAGGGTAGGCTGAGTACCTACCGACTCACAAGACACTCAGTTCTTTAAATTCCTTCAAAGCGGGGAAATGTAAATAATTCGTTCCCCCAAGTGTGAATCGAACCGGCAATAGCCACATTCACAGTCGGACAAGGCTTAGACTTCTGTACTTTTTAACCCAAAATTTATATTTTCATTGTGCTAAATTGTATAACAAATATACATATTTTGTATTAGAAATATTCTTCTGTTGACTTGAGCTATTTATTTTTATAAATCTTAATGTGATTTAATAAATTTCAGGTGCTATTTAAAACATAAAATATGTGTTCTAAATAGTAAAAAAAAGACAAATTTAATAGAAACAATTTTATTTAAATAGTAGACTTATTGCTTGAAATTCCTTAAATATCTATTGACAAATGTAAATATGCCGCAAATATTGTAAAAATGCTAACAAAATTATCTATTAGGTACATTGTTTTGTATCCGTTCAGTTTTAATTAGAGTGCATTTATAACATACAAATCAACTTTATTCTAAAACTGATATAAAATAGTCTTAACTATTTCCATATAAAAGTCCACTAATTTATCTAATACATTTGTTTTAAATAAATGCAATAGTGAAATTTTATTATTTGAAGGATTATCTAACAAATACTAACTTGGAACAAAATTAGTTATATAGTATATAATGACAATTATTGAATTCCAAATACACAATTAATGGTTTTTCTATTAACAAAATTGTATTGTAGGGCAGATATGTACAATACATTACATAATTTTAACGTGCAAAAGTTAAGAAAATAAAACTTCAGGCGGCCACGACTCGCCGACCGTACTGTATAAATAATATGATGTTCAAGATGACCCGGTGGCATGTTTTGATTTGAATATCCTCAAGGTGTTGTCGCATGAGCCAGTTACCAAGAATGTGGGGTTTGACCAGTCACAACACAACACTTTGTCTTCATGACCACTTAAATCATATAGAGGTGTCTTTGGACTAAAAAGAAAAAAAATGCATTTAACTTTATTGATACGGTTCTTTATATAATATAGGTCAGCTTCACACTGTATTAAAATTAAGTACACAGGAAGGTGGGCAGAGGAAACCTAGTGCATCTAGTGTAAGACTTCATTCTTCACTATATAAAATAGATACATTTTCAGTTTGGGAAATTACTACTTAGACATGTATGCATCATAAAAAAAATTCGTGTTGAGTGGTCAAACTCAATGTTTTTGTTATTGAGCAAGTCAACAAACTGAAACTCAAATTTAAATTATATAAAAGTAATTTATCCTCAAGCCAAGTGGGGAGTGAACCTGTGTGAATTTGGTATAATAATTAAAATCACCATTTAAAGTTTAAATCTTTACAAATAAAAATCCTCGAGGCTTTGATTTTTGATAATAGATAATAAAATTTTATTAATGAAATATTCTTTGCTTAAAAATGTTCATTATTTTGGCTTTTTGAAGCATAAGTATTAATTTTGTTAACATAAAGTGTATAAAAGCAAAATTTTAAGTTTAAATATATGACTTTGATATACAAAACGGCGGAAGTAATCTATTAGTTTAAAATTCAAAACCTGTACATAAAAAATAAAAACAAAGAATACCAGATAAAAATAATAAATACCTTCTAGTTTCCCATAGTTTAACAAATCCGTCGTATCCAGCGGATAAGAATAATGTATCTTTTGTTTTCGACCAACAAACCGATTGAACCCAACCAGTGTGTGACGTATATGTTGTTTTTACAATGCTATCTAAAAATTGCAATAATAAAATGTTAAAAAATAAAAGAAATCTTATGACAAACTAAATACGATTATATTTTTAATATATAATATATAAAAAAATAAAAGATTTGATGACATAGTGTATTTGTTAAATAAAAAAATAATTATAATATATAAATTATGTTATTATACCTGTTGATCTGGGATCATAAAGGCGGACATGCCTATCTGCTGAGGCTGTTATAAGAGTATTATTAAGTGGTGACCAGTCCACATCGAAGAAGGCTTTGTTACCTAAAAAAATATAGCATAAAAATTAATTT